>JAPPVO010000013.1:64801004-65106314 GCA_030407325.1 Camellia japonica | reverse complement strand
TTAGAGCATCTCCAACCATACTCTCTAAAATGCCTCCTCAAAGTACACAGAAAACTACATTCTTTATTTTGCGTAACTAGTTTAGTTAGTGTACACTCCAACCATACTCTTTATTTTAGTTAACCAATCAAACTAACTTAACTAATTTTTAAAAGAAAACTATTATAAACATTAATAAATAAATAAAGTGCACAACCCTGCCAGCTCCCAAATTCCCATAATTGGCAAAACCCTTGACGCCAGGAGTCTGGATATTTTGCCGTTGTTTCCTGCGGCTGTTTCTGTGGCGGGTCAAAACGACGTCGTTTTAATCTTCTTCTTCTTATTTATTTATTTTTTTTCCCCTTCAGTGCAGGCCGAAACTCCTTATTCTTTTGTCTTATTCTTTGGCGGGCCGAAGTTCTTCCTTACGCTGAACTCCACTGCCTTCCCCACCTTCTCCATCCTCTCTGTCACTCTGCTTGTCATCACAAACCTCATCTCCTCATCCTTCTTCCTTTCCTCGAACAATGGCGACAAATTGAATCCCTCCGATAATGAAATTATATGAAACGCATTCAGTATCTCCTTCTCTTTCTCCTTTTCCGATTCAATCCCTTTCTGATTCACTCATTTGCTTCACGTTTTTGGGAATTGTTTTGTTGAATTTGAACCAAGTTATGTCCATGAGTTCTGAAGTTTGTGACCTTGAGATTGCCATTTTCGTTTAAGAGGAGTTTCTCGAGCTTCAAATCGTGGTGGTAAATGCCGTGACTGTTACAGAAATCAACAGCGCAGACCAACTGTTTGAAGAAATTCTAAGCTGAGTCTTCCTTCAATCGGCCTTGGGAGACTTTCTCAAAGAGTTCGCCGCCGTAGAGGTACTCCATAGCGAAGTATATTTTGGACTTGGTAACCATGACTTCGTGGAGCTTCACGACGTTGGGGCGATGAACTTTTTTCATTATCGATATCTCGCGCTTCACTAGATCCATCATTTTGGATTTGATGATTTTGTCTTTGGAGATGACTTTCATGGCAACAGTCTCGCCAGTGAGGAGATTTAACCGTCTTCGATGTGTTTGCGGTGGCAGGTGCGATCAATGATCCTGGTGTTGGTTTGAAAAACTGTTAGCATTCCTATGTAGAAGTTGAAATGAATGAAAGAGGTTTGACATATGTTCCAGTTTTGTAGCAAGGAGCTTCGACTTGCGCTGGAAAACAGAATAAGAATAAGACAAAAGAAAAAAGAAGGAAAAAAAGAAGAGGTCAAAACGACGTCGTTTTGACCCGCCACTGAAACAACTGCAGAAAACAACCGCAGAGGATCCGGACTCTAAGGGCAGTAGTCAAAGTAAACTTGCTAAACTTCATTTTCGACTTCATCATCCCACAAAACATTTTCAAAACATTTTCCTCATTGCCCATCTAAGCATATCTATTAAGCAACGCATTCCACGACACATCGTTTTGCTTAGGCATGCAAAAGAACACTTTATCTGCATATTCCATCTCACAACATTTTGCATAAAGGTCAACAAGAGCAAACCCGACATAAATATATGAAAAAACCCAAGCTTAATTACCTCTGCATGTACCTATTTCCCAAACTCTAAGTCCAAGCAAATGGAACCAGCTCTCAAGCAAGTTGCTAAGCTAAACTCGTTCGGTCTAATACCCTCATTCGGTCTAATACCCTCATTCCGCATCTCAGAAAACAAATAAACATAATCATTTCCATACCCATCAGCAACAAGCCCAGAAATCATAGCTGTCCAAGACACGACATCCCGCTCAGGCATTTCATCAAGCACCTGACGCACAAAATTAAAAACATGACATTTCGCATAGAAATTAATCAATGAAACCCACAAGTGCATAGTTGGGTCTATCCCATTCTTGATGACCTGCCCATGAATTGCTTTTCCTTCATTCAAAGGCACTTTCAAAGCATATACTCCGAGCTTTTCCGAATATCCTTTAAGTCTCTCCATTTTATTTTTTGCATTTCTTTCAGGCCAATCAGGAGTAGACAACGACCTTGTCGGTATTTCCTCAAACCCAATGTGAAGCTGAAATTTTGGGTTTTCGAAATCATCCAAAGCCGAATCAGTAGATAGTTGTTGAGAGAGATCGTTGATGGGGAAGAACGGGAAAGGAGAAAGAGAGAGAAAGAGAAAGAGAGTCACTTGAGTTGGCGGGAACACACTTTGCCTAGCAATGGAGGCTGGCTACTTATGGAGAGCTAAAACGAGAATGGGCAAAATGCCTCACCATTTGCCTCATGCGTTGGAGCCCGAAAAATGCAGCTTCAATAAGCAAAATGCCTAATTCTCTCCATTTGCCTCATGCGTTGGAGATGCTCTTAGGGCAGTGGATGAAGAGGCAGCTTTCGAGGACTCCATTAATGGCTTTGAATGCTTACAAGCGGTCTGATTTGAGACTGTTGCTCGGTGTTTTGGGTGCTCCTCTCTCCCCTGTGCAAGTTGGCACCAATGACCCTTTGCCTCACCTCTGCATCAAGGACACTCCGATTGTACGTCTCTCTCTCTCTCACACACACATATTGTCTCTTACATGTTTTTGGAGTTCTGCTTTGGGTATAGTCTCTCTCTCTCTCTCTCTCTTCTAAAATTTGACTATATGGGCAGTAGACTTCAAGGAAATTATAATGTTATTCAATTTCATGAGTTATCTCCATGAAATTTTCTTTTTTCCTCCTTAGATTGCACCATATGGTTTTGGGTAATTTAGATTAGCTTGTAAAAATGATTAATTTTCAAAAGATTGATCACTTCCATTGTTTGATGCTTTTAGCTTGACTCGAAGCAGGGGCAACAAGGTTTAAGGTCTTACAATTGTAAAACATAACACCATAGGTTTGAAAATAGGCATTTGAAGGGCATAATCATGAAATAGCCATGGAAATGCTTAGGAATCAATAAGAACACCTTAGCAAGGATAAAAGTAACTTGTAAAAAGCTAGCTGAGAGAGTTCAGGTAATCAATCTGAATTCATTCAATTAATTGCCAAATTCTGATGATACAACATTCCTATCAAAAATAAAACAAAATCTTCAACCTTTTGATGATTTGTAGTCAAATTAATAGAGATATAACTGAAAACTGCCACATTTGGATTCTTTTCTGATTCACTTAGCTTTTGAAAGTACTTATCCATATATAAATATACTATACCTGAAAGCCACCATTTACTTTATGGTTGAGGTTGCCCATACATATCACTCTTATATATGTTTGACTAACATTGGTCTCACTTTGGATTGGAAGAACCATATCAACCATAGATAGCACCACCAGTACTCATCACTTTGAGTGGCCATCCTCCATGTATGGCTCGAGAAATCCTATGAACTGCAAGAATACATAGATACATTACAATAGATTTAAAAAAAATAGAACCAACTTACTGTTAAAATAAATATGCAAATCTTGATCCTTACTGCTTAGACATACTTCTAAACAGCCTAGTTCTACTGCTCACCCAGGTTCTGCTGCTCTGCAGCCTATTTTTTTGGTCCAGCAACCCAGTTCTGTTGTCCTGCAGCCCAGGTATGCTGCCCTGCAGCCTCCAACTCTACAGCTCAATTCTGCAATTCCTAGGTCTCCTTCTATGCCTCCAACTTTACAATCTAGTGCTGCCGTTCCACAGCCTAGTTCCCTTTTGCCACAGCCTAGTCTATTTTTTCAAGCTACTTCTATCCCTCTGCAACCTACTTCTTCAGACCATCTGATCTTGTTGTCTCCCCTAATCCTTCTATACCTATACAGTCCATTTCTATACAACTTCCTTTCCAGCCTTCACCTCCCCCTACCAACACTCATCCTATGATCACTCGATCTAAAGCTTCTTTTTTCTGTCATCAAGTCTTCTTCTCCTTACATTCTGCCTAATCAATGGTTTGCATCATTCAAACCTTTCTGAAAGATCAAAAGTTAAGCATCTTACCTGTTGCCTTGGCACCTATAGCTTCTTGATTGATCATCAGTTGCAAATAAGATCTCTGATGGCCTATCTACTCCCACAAATTCCGATATTTCAACATAACTGCTTGTTTCTTTCTTGTTCCTGCACATAATAGTAGTGAATGATGATTTACCTAGAATGAAACAGTAATATAATAGCTTTTTAAAACAAAGAAATGCATTCAAGGAGTGTGTAATATACCCCACTATGGTATCGAAAAATCCACACTAGTATTTTCTTTCATATTGCCAAATGTGAGCCTTTGTGCCAATCTGCTACTGTTGGAATATATGTAACCTGAGAAAAGAGAAGCAAGAGTTGACATATAGTAACTTACACAAACAGCCATGGGAAATTAATTGAGTACATGTCGAGGGAAATCAAAGTCACATAATCAAACCACCAAATCAATAAAGCAACAACAAATGACCACAAGTCTTGCAAGATAACTGACATCAAAGTCACATAATCAAACCACCAAATCAATATTACCTTTAATTTTTTTGTCAAACTTCCTTGTCTATGACATCACTACCAACTTTGTTTCTCTAGTTTTTTTTTTTTTTTTTCTTTCCCATGGCCTGTCCTATATCATTCATCTCCCTCCTCTCATATAACACCTACACAGCTCTTGTCCTGAAGGATTAATTTATTTACAGTGATTTTTTTCAGTACTAATTTAAGTTGTCTATTGTTAGTTGTTAGTAATTGCTTTCTTGTCACTTGTTCCTAGCATGAAGTTTGTTTTTATTCTTGCAATCTTTTGTTATCAAATTTGTTATCCATGTTGCTTATCATCAAGGATCACTTCAACTCTTTGAAGTTTCGGATTGTTATATGCATTTCTACTAAATTGGTTTATAAAATAAATTATTTAAATATGAGTTTAGATGTAATTGCTAATATATTAATGTTTTCCTTGTTTATTTTCTTTGCAGATTAGTTTTTAATGACGTTTGGAGGCATACTTGCA
The DNA here is from genome assembly GCA_030407325.1 of Camellia japonica. Lineage (NCBI taxonomy): Eukaryota > Viridiplantae > Streptophyta > Magnoliopsida > Ericales > Theaceae > Camellia > Camellia japonica. Next base: position 65,101,374 of record JAPPVO010000013.1, on the reverse strand, counting down.
AATCAAGATCAAGTGTTGAATTTATTTTTTTTCTTTCTGAATTGATATTTAGTTCTAGTTGTAAACCAAGATCTAGTGTTGATTTTTTGTGTGGACTCCACATTAATTCATTTTGCGATTTGCTATGATAGTTCTTTTTTTTTTTTGTTATACTTAATGGATTATTATTAAATTTGTTTGATGGATATATTTTGATTTATAATATAAATTGTTTATTGAATTTTTTGTGTGGATTGGTGTATAACAACTGGTGGATTTCTTAGTACATTTAAAAGGCAATTAGGATATGAGCAGGGATATTTGTGAAATAATAATTTAAATTGAAATATAAAATATGGGACAAGTTTAGTGATGAATTTTTTCGTCATTTGTATTTGTTATTATGACAAAGTGGTTATTCGTTGCTAATAAATATTTTTTATGACAATTTATTGCAGGTTATATATGAAAATTTGCATTGATTTTGTTGTTTGGTGACTAAACATTTCGTCACCCATGTTTGACTTTTGAAGATGAAAAATTTCATCAACTTTACATCTTACTGTGATGAAATTATTTCCTCATCAATGATCAACATGCGTGACAAATTTATTCGTCAACTAAAGTTATAAATGTGGTATAACTATTTGGTGACGAAAATGAGAGTTTTTGGTGACAAAATGTTGTTTTATTGGTGACAAGAAGTTTCGTCACTGAAGTAATTTCATTAGTGACGAAATTATTTTTCGTCACGATGCTTTTTAGTGAAAAACATTCAATGACGAACTCGGTGACGAAAATATTTCCTCACAAATATCTATAGTGACGAAATTAGCTATTTGGAGACAAAAAAAATTCGTCATCCAAGACCCAACTTGTTGTAGTGTCTACATCGGTTTAGCATAAACCATTTAAACTATCTCGATATTGATTCCGGTTAGTCAATCTCTACAACAGTTTGGCATGACCTCTTTAAACTGTCCCGACGTTGATTTCGGTTAGCCTCTCACATCGGTCCGGCTCAACCTTAAATTGTCCGAACATTGATTCTAGTTAGTTCATACAATGGTCTGGCATGACCATAAACTGTCTCCCGGTATTAGCTCCGGCCTCTGATATATCTCAAGCACCCTTGAGCTCCCATTCAGACTTTACAATCTATTTGCCTTTTATTTTATTTAGTTTTATTTCATGTTTTAGTTTTTCTCTCCAAACTCAAGATGTTTATCCTCGTTAAGTTTGAGGGGAGATGTTAATGTATATAGGGTATATATTCCTAGATATATTGATATAGGTATAATAAAAGCTACAACAATTTGTAATTAAGAAATGAAATTACTCATTTTGTGGTATTGTTACGTATTTTTGTGGTAATATTACACATCTTTTAATTCAAATATTTTTTAACCACAAAATGTGTAATAATATCACGAAATATATAACATTACCCAAAAAATGAGTAACTTTATTTCTCAACCACAAATTGTCTCAACTCCTATTAGAAAAATTTGTAACATTTACTACAAAAATACATAACATACATCATAAAAACATGCAAAAATGTGCATATGGTACACACCGTTATGCCCTATTTGGTTGATTGAAATGAGATGGCATGGTGATTTTTTAGGCTTTTTTATAGAATGATCATTCTCTTAAAATAATAAAAGATAATTCCATTTGTAATATATTTGTCATTATTTTTTTAGTTCAACCAAACATGCGAATAGATATTTTGATGGAATGATTATTCTATTATAATCCATTCGAATGAATCAAACACTATCTTAAAGGGGTGTGTATCATAGTATTTTTTGATTTTGTTATCTTGTGTGTATCCAACGAAAAATTATTGTTTGGTCCGAAGCACCACATAGTGGTACTCCTTACTAATCACAAATTATCACGTCCTTTTATGTTTTTCAATTACTCAATACAAAATTATAAATCTCATCTTTTTCACTAATCACAATACTATTAAAACACTATCTAGCAGCCCAAGACCAATCAATAACTTCTCGTATCCTACGAGGGTGTGATAGACTTTTATATATGGGGATATTACTAGTCAGGAGGAATTGTAGGGAAATTATTTAATAATTTCGAACATTACGTGATCATATTCTAAATCAATCATTAATTACTTGATTTCTATGTTATTTTTTCATTTCTAACATAAATCGTGAATTTATACCTTTTTCTACCAATCAAAACTTTATAGAGCACCACGTATCCATATTTCGAAAATATTGAATAATCATCCGGAATTGTAAAATAACTTTTTTGATGATGATCTAGTCAAGAGGAATTGTAAAATATTATTAAAGATTAGTGAAAAAGCATTAAAAAATTTATTAGAAAATTTTCTTTCAATTATTTATATTTTAATTAGTTTATAAGATATTCTTATCTTTTAATAAGTCTTATTATTTTAGATATTTGATCTACTAAATCTTAATTATCATATTTAAAGTATTTTATGGACAATTTTATTCTTATAAATATTTTTTGAACTTTTAATAACTTGGTGATTTAAACATTCACATTAAATAAATTTGACAGTATGAACGTTTACATCATGAAATATTCACGCTGACAATGTGAAAATTAATGTGCGTTTCACCCTTATTAAGAGTATTTTGGTAACTATATCACCTACAAGACTTATTGAAAAATAAAAAAATAATTTAGATTAAATGAAATATAAGTAGATGAAAAAAAATTTATAAATAAATACTCTAAAATAAAATTTATAATATATATAAAGTTTATAATTTTTTATAATTTATCACCCTTTATATATAGAAACCAAATTTGATTTTTCATATTTTATATATATTTTCACGTGCATGGCCATGGTTGAGGTCAACCACATCCACAATCAATTTAAAATAGCCCAAACAAGGAATAATGTCCACTCATTTCCACAAATAAAACAAATTTGCTTTGAGTTCTCAAGCCTTAATCACAACGTGAGATTTGGGTTGACAAAGTCTTTACAAATTTTATTACATTGTAATATTTTTTTTTTCTTTTTTTAATCATAAATCTGAAAAGAGGAAAGAAAATAGAAAAATAATTAATTTATATTTTATTAACATTTCTTTTTCTTTATAAATTCATTATTCAAATACAATTTTGAAATATTAAGTTGTAATTAATACAATTTTTAAGACATAACTAAACATTATGGGGTGTTTTGAGAAGTTAGTAAAAAGTTGACTTTTTAGCCTTTTTAGCTTATTTTATCTTTTTGTAGATAAGTTATGTGAGAGGTGATATAATTCAAAATGGATAAAAAGATAAAAATTGACTTTTTACCAACTTCCCAAAAGACTTCTATATTCAGTGTAACCAAAACTATGGGCATAACAAATCCAAACAAATTTTTATTTAATAATTTCTCTCACCATTATAATGTTCTATAACTAAACACCACAATAATTTATTAGTTGTTGCATGTTGCATCCATCATCTTTTTTTCCCCTTTTTACTGAAAAAAAATAAGTTATTATCATTATTATTTTTATATAATGGAAACGAAAGAAAATGGACAAAGACAAACTAGAGACTAGATCCTCTCCTATGCCATCCTCACCATATTTGCCGCAATTTGGCTTCTAATTGCATCTGGTGGATTTTCCCACCACCATTAATTGTTCTCGTTTCTTTCCAATGTTCTACCTTATAGCTGGTACGAATAAATAACGCTTAATTAATATATACTAATTGGGTATATACTAAATCAATATTCACCAATTAATATATTAATTAGTGTATTAACTAGTGTTATTTGTTATTACTGATCTCATTTATTATACAAATTACAAATACTTAAAACCTTTAAAATTATGTCATATCATTTGTTAGTATACTAATTGATACATATAATACAAAAGTGCAACAATGGATTTAATACCTTGGTAAAACCAAAGACCAAAACTGACATAAATGATAGAAAACTAAAACCGAAGATTGGGAGGGTAAGAATGACACAACACATATAGTGCAAGGGTGCAACAATGGATTAATACCTTGTTAAAACCAAAGACCAAAACTGACATAAATGATAGAAAATTAGAAGTTTTAAGCCTAAATTAAATCCTTATTGAATGTATTTGAAAACTTGGAAAATATTTGACCAACTGAATTTGTAACATACGTTTGAATGAATTAGATAGAATATTATTTTTATTAAAATATCCTCACTGTAGTCCATTAATGGCATGTTTGATTGGGTGGATTAGAGCATGAGATTGGAATTATTAATCCGTGGGCCCAATTATCATATGTTTGTTTTAACATTTTGGTTTAGGATTATTAATTCAAAAAATTTGTTGAATTATTAGTAATGGGGTAGGGGTGAGATTATTAATCCAATGAATATTAATCCAATTGGATAGTGAATACCACACTAATTTAAGGTCATGTTTGATTCATAAGATTAATAGTGAAGTATTAATAATCCTATTAAATTAGTGTGGTATTCACTATCCAATTGGATTAATATTCATTGGATTAATAATCCCACCCCTACCCCATTACTAATAATCCTACAAATTTGTTGGATTAATTATCCATTGGATTAATAATCCTAAATCAAAATATTAAAACAAACATTAGATAATTGGGCCCACGGATTAATAATCTCAATCCCATGCTCTAATCCACCCAATCAAACATGCTCTAATAGAATTATTAATACTTCACTATTAGTCTTGTGAATCAAACTTGACCTAAACAAAATAAATAGTCTCATCCAAAGTATAAAATGAACCATTGAAATGATGTGTATGTATGAACAAATTTGTACTCCGCAAGTTGTGGTGGGATATCACATGGTTTGACTAAATACATTATATATACATATACTCTACTTATCTTGAGCAACTCCGATTCGTGGTATAATTTAAGTTTTTCGGACTTCGTCACCATTAGATAAAGGACGTTATGGTCATATTTGTTTGCAGGTTTAGGAAAGGGGATTAGATTAGTAATTTATGGACTCCACCTATATAATGTTTGTTTGTAGATGAATGACATGGGATTACTAATCCTATGGGATTATCAATCCCCTCTCATGGTAGGATTAGCATACCCATCGGAGAGATGGGATTGTTAGTCCACTCCCATGGATTAATGACTAAAAGATCATTTTGCCTCTCATTTTATAAAATTAATAAAGTTATATTCTATGTAATTAGGGTTTTTACGTAATTTGCACATTTGAATCCAACTAACAAACACACTGTATCTTACATCTTCAAACTAATACCACCACACTAATAATCTTCTCGCTTAATCTCACCGTACTGATAATTTCATCCAACATAATCTACCAAACAAACGAGGCCTATAAGTAAGTTGAGTTTCATTTTCGAATTGTTTCACTCCGGTTGTACCTTTACAAGAGGAAAAAAAATAATTTTAGAATAATGGCAACATGATTCTTTCACACCTATTTTTCTCTAATATTGTTTTTGTCTATATATTATTTATTATCATTGTTATTATAATATTTGTGTTAATTATTTTACTAGACTAACAACCACTTCATTGATTCAACCAATAAAATGGTGTGTATTGTTCACATTGTGGTGTTTTGGGAAGTTGGTAAAAAATTGATTTTTTGACTTTTTTAATCTATTTTGTCTTTCAGCAGTGATTTAAACCCCCTCAAACTTCAACCCCCACCACCTCCACACACACGTGGCGGGTGGTGATTGGAGGAGAAGAAAAAAGAAAAAAGAAAAAAAAAAGTGACCAATCAAAAAAGAAAGGGGGTCAAAGGGAGTGGGGGGAAAGGGGGTCCCAATCTTTATTCTTTATCTTTTTATAGGTAAAAAATATGAGAGGTAATATAATCCAAAATGAGTAAAAAGTTAAAAGTTGACTTTTTACTGGGTTGCGCACCCCCTTGTATGAGCAAATTTTCTCTCCAGCATATATATTAATTACACTAAAAAAAGAGTTATTCATTATAAATGACTCATTCAATAATAAATATCTTGATCCTTCCTAAGCACGGCTATGCTGAGCTGCAGACTAGACCGAACCATACTTAGTTTGGTTCTTCCTTTGATCGCTCTTACTTCGGTCCTTCCTGCATAAACCGTGCTAACCATAGTGCGGTTTAGTCCGTACTAACAATTAGCTACATAGCTACATGTGACCGGACTAATTCTGAGCACCGCATCCGTAGTTCTCCTCCAGACCGGACTTAAAAACAGGGCCTTCGAGGACCGGACTAAACACCACGGCTGTGTGACCGGTCTAACTTCAAGGCTTCTTCTTCGGACCGGAGTAATTTTATGGCTATTTTACTTGGCCCTTCGCATTGCGACCCAAAAATGGCCCTTTATCCAGCTCGGCCCAATCTTTAAATAAATTACCCTCTCAATTGCCCCTTAATTCCATCTGCAAAGCATGATAGGGATTACCTATCTATCAGCCGAGCTACAGTTTTAACCTTTTTAGCCGAACTAACTTTACCCATTAGCCTTTCCAGCCGAGCTACTCTTAGCCTTTCCAGCCGGGCTAAATTCAGGCCGAGCTGTGCACGTCCGGTCAAAACGTCTCTTCAATCACAGCAACTGAAACGCTTCTCCTTCCAAGGACACGTGGCAGCCTCTGATTGGTTCTTTGCAGCTGTCACGCCGCCCTCGTACTCCGAAAATTTTGAACAGTTCCCGCATTGAGGCTCCTTCAACAAAACAAAACCCTTTCATTTCTGAATCATTCACTATTTCCCTTTCTCTCTCCTATTGCAAGCCTCTGTGTTTTCCTGTTCTTCGTTCTGCAACCTAAAGAACTCGTGTTCTCTACTGCCTTGCTTTCATCCCCAGCTCTTCCTCTCTACCAGGTAAGCACCATGAATCTGTTTCTCTTTTCTTATTTTTGCTTTTGTTCAATCCAATGTAGTTTGTTTCGTGTGTTTTTGCAAAACACTTTTCTGGAAAAAACTCAACCATAGAACACTTGAATTCATATTACACTAGAAACACTAGGTTTGATCCATAAATATGCCTCAACCGAACTAGGATTCTGTTTGTGTTATATGTAGATCCATCCAGACCATAACCGAACTAAAACTTGTGAATATATCCGTAGTTTCAGGTCACCATCTTCTGATTTACCTTAACCGATATAATCGAACCGAACTAAGTCTTCGGGACTAAGCCAGCTTTCTTAGTTTGAACCGAACTAAGAAAGCTGCCCCTAGAGGCTAAACCGAGGTAACAAAACCCGTAGTTCAAACCAAGATAACCAACCCCCATACACAAACCGATCTAGCAAACCCCTTGCTCAATCCGAGCTACCAAGTATCCTTTGAAAACCGAGATAGAACCTGTAGCTTCCTGTATAGCCGAAGTAAGACTTCTTTCATCTTGTTTTTATTTGTAGCACGGTCCAATGATCTGTGCTTAACCCCTATGTTTTCCACTTTGCAGACTTAGGTTGCCCAAGCACTCTTCCGCGCGCTCAACCGAACTACTGAGCACAGTTTTCCAACCGAACTAACTTATTCATAACTTATAAAACAAATGGGTAAATATAGGTTCTTAGTAGAAACACCTGGGGGTTTGGCCGAATTCCGAAAAGACTATAACATACCTGACGATGTGCACCTTACCCTAGCCAAACGAGATACCATTCCATGGGGGAATGAAGGCTTTGTACCCTTCACCCTACTTTCAATAATAGAAACCGGATTAAGATTCCCCGTCCAACCCTTAATCTGTGAATTCCTCAGGCAAACCAGACTATGCCCAACCCAGCTCTCCACCAACTCGTACCGTATAATAATGGATATAGCCGAACTAAACCGCCAAACCGGTCTTAACCTCGGTCTAGCCGAACTGTTCCACCAATATTCCTTAGGATCAAAAGAAGATGGGTGGGTATATTATTTCAGAATACGCCGCCGACGTGAGAAAATAATTAAGAATACACCGGATAAAGACTTGAACGATGACGATTTTTTCTGGGTCTCTGGGAATTTTGAAGATCATCAAGCCCAGATTCCTGGCCGACGTATAAACTGGAATAAAGGGATACCTGGTATAATTACTTCGGTTTCCATGCATTCTTCTCTTTTTCTTCGGTTTCTGGTTTTAAACCGGACTAACAGTTGTCTTCTTCATGCAGATTCAGCCCATATACATTCATTGTACAGCTACCCCAACCTTGGTACTCTCCGTGCCGCACTACGTTTTGAAGAAAGAAGTTGGGCTAAACTCCTCAATTTTGAGCCGACATACCGATACACTGGACGTCGAAAAGCCAGAGTCACTGACTTTCTCCTAGAAGACGCCCTAGAACCGGACCCAACCTTGCCCCAGATCAACCTAGTGCCTTTGACCGCCGAACAAGAGATGGCCAAAAGGAGCAGACTGAAGGCCCTGTTAACCGCAACAAATCCAGCCGATGTACCACCAACTGGGCAGACCACTGAGACCGTGGTAGCTCTCCCCTCTCAACAGCCGTCCTCATCCCGTCCAGGCAAGCGTGCCCGGACTAGCCAAACCGAGCGACGCCTTGCTGATGAGGACGAGACCATTTTGCCACCAAGTCCTCCTCCAAGCCCTCCACCAAGCCTTCAACCGGAACACCCTGACCGGGCTGGATCCTCCAAATGGGTTCCCAATCTTACCTTCCAGAACCGAGATATACTGGAATCTGATTCGGTGGTTGCCGAAAAGGATCACTTGATGGCTTTCAATCTAGCCAAGAGTGTTTGTCTTCCCAAAGACATGGAGCACCACCAAAAGCAACTAAACACCGAGCTGAAGGCCATCCGGTCTTCAACAAAGTCCATGATCCTGGTAAATAGCACTGTTATTTTTTGATCTTTCTAATTTTTCCAACTTTCAGTTCGGCTTAAAAGAAAATTACTATTCTTTTGCAGGCCATTCAGAAAACAACATCACACATAGGAAAGTGTTGGAGCTCAGGAGAAATACAAGGGAGGCCATGAGAGAAGCTGAAGCAAAAACGGCCAAGCTAGAGAAGGCCAGAAAGCAAATGGCCGAGCTACGATCTGAGAACGGCCGACTGACCGAACTGGTTAGTTCGGCCGAAGCCGAAAAGCAGAAGATTGCCATTGAGGCAAAAGACAAGTTCCTGCGCCAGCTGGCAAAGATTGAAAAGAATAAAGATACCGAGATAACCCAGCTGAGGGAGAGCATAAAAGGGGCCGAAAAGCAAGGCTTTAGGAAGGCAGAAGACGCCTACACCCAATAGTGCGAAGCCGCCAAGGATCTGTTTTTCAAGTGCGGCTGGAGGACAGCTGTGGAGAAGCTCGGTCACGGTCCTGAGACCGAGGTCTACAATTCTCCGGCCTACTGCATACCGAGCTCTCTGGCGGAGTACGCTGCTGCCCTTCAGCAGCAATTTCTTGAAGGTTCAGGCTCTGATGAAGACTCTGCCTCTGAGGATACTCCGGTTGTCAATGCGGACCAGACAGTTCGGGCAGAGCCCACGGTGGAAGGCTTGATCCTTGAGCAACCAGGTGAAACCGTGCTTCCGACCGAGACCACTTTTGTGGCCGAAACCGAGCTCCCGCCTGAAACCGGTCTTCGTGTTGATGCTGATGCTGAGTTTGACGCCGAAATTGATGATCTTTTCAGCTGATTGTCTTTTTTCTTTTTCTTATGTTACGGACTTGTAACCGGGCTGCGGCCCTTCCTTTGTACATGTTTTGCATTTCAATGAAAAATCTTATTTTGTGCTCTACTTTAATTTCGGTTTGCTTACCTGTTTGAGCATGCTTTCTTGCAATATTTTTGACCGAGATAGCGTATTCCGGTTTCAACTGGTTAATCTGACTTACTGGCCAACCACTCTTTAGCCGATATAATTATCTCGGCTGAAGAGTACATACTTTGTTTAACCCAGCCAACCACTCTTCAGCCATAAATTTACTTCGGCTAAAGAGTATCAAGGGTTGGTTTAATCCAGCCAACCACTCTTCAGCCATACCCTTACTTCGGCTGAAAAGTATAAAGAGTTGGTTTAATCCAGCCAACCACTTTTCAGCCATAGACTTACTTCGGCTGAATAGTATAAAGAGTTGGTTTAATCCAGCCAACCACTCTTCAGCCATACCCTTACTTCGGCTAAAGAGTATAAAGAGTTGGTTTAATCCAGCCAACCTCTAAGTTGGTTTTTCCAGCCAATTTAGAATAAAGTGCTTGGTTATTCCGACCAAACGTCCTGCAGCCTGGATCCTTATCCTGGGCTTAGGAGGGGTGTTGGTTTAATCCAGCCAACCTCTAAGTTGGTTTTTCCAGCTAATTTAAAATAAAGTGTTTGGTTATTCCGACCAAACGTCCTGCAGCTTGGATCCTTATCCTGGGTTTAGGAGGGGTGTTGGTTTAATCCAGCCAACCTCTAAGTTGGTTTTTCCAGCCAATTTAGAATAAAGTGTTTGGTTATTCCGACCAAACGTCCTGCAGCTTGGATCCTTATCCTGGGCTTAGGAGGGGTGTTGGTTTAATCCAGCCAACCTCTAAGTTGGTTTTTCCAGCCAATTTAGAATAAAGTGTTTGGTTATTCCGACCAAACGTCCTGTAGCCTGGATCTTTATCCTGGGCTTAGGAGGGGTGTTGGTTTAATCCAGCCAACCTCTAAGTTAGTTTTTCCAGCCAACTTAGAATAAAGTGTTCTTGCTGCGCCTAACTTACTAATTTACTAAAATAAACTATTACAGTGAAAAATGCTTATACTGAAAAGAACAACTACTTGTTTTATTGAGAAAGGGAAAAAGTTACATATATTTAGAAAGAAAAAAGCTAAAAATAAAATAACTTTAGATTGGTAGTATTCCAAGGCCTGGGAATTGTCTTGCCGCCCTTATCTTCTAAGTGGTATGCCCATTTGCCCACTAATCCAATCACTTTGTAAGGTCCTTCCCAATTAGGCCCTAGCTTGCCATCTCCTGGTACCAAGGTATTTCCCATTACTTTGCGCAGTACCCAATCTCCGACCTTGAATTACCTTGGATGAACTGTCTTGTTATACTTTCTGGACAATTCTTGTTGGTAGGAGGCGATGTGAACCAATGCTCTGTCTCTTCTTTCTTCTGCAAGGTCAAGCTCCAATGCTATGGCTTCGCCATTTAAGTCGGGGTCAAAGTTCTCGCTTCGAATTGTGGGGAGGCCAACTTCTAATGGGATGACTGCTTCCATGCCATAAGCTAAGGAGAATGGTGTTTCCCCTGTTGATCGGTGAGGTGTGGTGCGGTAAGCCCATAAAACATGAGGGAGTTCTTCTGCCCACTTGCCCTTGGCTTTCTCTAGCCTTTTCTTCAATCCGTCCAAGACTACCTTGTTTGATGCTTCTGCCTGACCATTTGCTTGGGGATATGCCAGTGTAGAATTGTAGAACTCTATCTTGTACTTTTCACAAAAGCCCCTGAAAATCCTACCATCGAATTGAGTGCCGTTGTCTGATATCAGTGCCTTTGGTATGCCAAATCGAGTGATGATATTCTGCCAGACAAACTTTTTCACATCTTTTTCCTTGATTGACGCCAAGGCTTCTGCTTCCACCCATTTTTTGAAGTAGTCGGTTGCTGCAAGGAAGAACTTCCTGTTGCCGGGTGCTGTTGGAAGTGGCTCTACTATGTCCAATCTCCACATTGCGAAGGGCCATGGGCTAGTTAGAAGTAGAAGTTCTCTGGCAGGTTGGTGTATTTGATGTGCGAACTTCTGGCATTTTTCGCACTTTTTGACATACTTCTCTGAATCCGCTTGCATGTATGGCCACCAGTATCCTTGTAAAATTGCCCTATATGCTAGCGATCTTCCTCTTTGATGGCTTTCGTATACGCCCTCGTGTATTTCGAACAGAAACGCTTCCACTTTGCTGGGGTGAACACACTTTAGGTAAGGTCCTAAGAACGACTTTTTGTATAATGCCAAAGATGGGGAGAGCCAAAATCGCTGCGACTTTGCTCTTATTCTATTGGCTGCTTTCTTCTCTTCCGGTAGGGTGCCGTCTTTCAGGAACAGTATGATGGGGTCCATCCAAGAAGGGCCTAACTCTGCACAACATACCTCTTTTGCTTCGGGGTCTTCAATGCTTGGTCTAGGTAGGTAGTCGATCAGCAATGGATGAGGGATGGAGGTGTCTGCCATTGAGGCAAAGCCTGCTAGTTCGTCCGCTCTGCTGTTTTCCTCCCTGCCGATTTGTTCTATCCTGACTACTTCAAATTTTTTGATCTCTGTTCTGACCAACTCTTGGTATTTGGCCATCCTGTCATCCTTTGCTTCGTAGTCGCCAGATATTTGGTTTACCACCAATTGTGAGTCGCTGTAAACCATTAGCTCGGTGGCCTTCATGTAGAATGCTGTCTTGAGACCTGCAAGAAGCGCTTCATACTCCGCTTCGTTGTTTGATGCTGGAAGCCAAGGTTGATTGCTTGTTCCACTACTAGGCCGTCTGGAGAGATGAGGACTATGCCTAGTCCTGCTCCATGACGGTTGGATGCTCCATCCACGAAGAGCTTCCACATCTCTCCAACGAACAACTTCCAGCAAGTGGAGGGTTCAGATGATGCCTTGGGATCTTCCACGTTGGTGGTGTTTTCTTTAAGGTCCATGCTGGCTGTCTGCCCCTTGCAATCTGATTGTACCAAGTCTTTATTTGTTGGTGAGTTCTGACTTGGTGTAGTTTGGTCTGCCTCTTCCTTCCCTGCTTCGTTTTGGTCTGCCTTGGCGTCTGGCTGAGTATATTGCACCAGGGGTTGCGCTATTCCGGCGTCAACTTCCATCCCTAGTTCGGTTGTTTCAGTCAGGTCGACTGGGCAGATGTGATGACTTCCTGGTGTGAATTCTGCGACAAAATCCGCCAATGCTTGAGCTTTTATTGCAGTTCTGGGTTGGAACTTGATGTTGCATTGCCCTAACTCAACTGTCCACTTCAGAATTCGCCCAGAAAAGTTTGCCCTTTCAAACAAAGCTTTTAATGGGAAGGCTGTGAGAACAACTATGGTGTGGGTGTGAAAGTAGTGCGACAACTTCCTTGAGGCCATCATCAAGGCCAATGCCAGTTTCTCCAGTGGCAAGTACCTTGTTTCGGCGCCCAGTAATGTCTTGCTGACATAGTAGATGGGCAGGTGTTGGATTCCTTCTGCGCGGACCAACACTGCGCTAATCGCATGCTGGGAGACTGCTAGGTATAGGAAGAGTTCTTCTCCAGGTACTAGGGTGACAAGTATTGGTGGAGAAGACATGTATTCTTTTAAGCTTTCCAAGGCGTGGTCGCATTCTTCATCCCACTCAAACTTGGCCTTCAAAGCGTGGAAGAATGGTCGTAGTCTATCTGACAACCTGCTTATGAACCGATTGAGCGCCGCTGCCATGCCGGTGAGATGCTGCACTTTTTTTACTGAGTTTGGTCTCTCCAACTCCTGAATTGCTTTGATCTGGGAGGGGTCTGCTTCGATACCTCGGTTGGTCACCAGGAAGCCTAGGAATTTGCCAGATCCTACTTCGAATGCACACTTGGACGCATTGAGGCGCAACTTGTGCTTCTTCAGGATCTCAAACATCTCGCCTAGGTCCTTGAGATGGTCATTCTCATCCTTGCTCTTGACCACCATGTCATCGATGTAAGCTTCCATTGTTCTGCCTAACAATGGTTCAAACATCTTGGTGACCATCCGTTGGAACGTCGCCCTTGCGTTCTTTAGGCCAAAGGGCATGACCTTGTAACAGTACAGTCCTCTTGGAGTTGTAAAGGATGTGACCTCCTGGTCTGGTTCATGCATGGTGATTTGGTGGTAGCCTCTGTATGCATCCAGAAAGCTAAGTCGGTTGTGCCCCGCCGTTAGGTCTACCAGTTGATCTATCCGCGGTAGAGGAAAGCTGTCTTTTGGGCACGCCTTGTTGACTGTTTTGTAGTCGACGCAGACACGCCACTTGCCATTCTTCTTTGGCACTACGACTGTGTTGGAGATCCATCTTGGGTAGTGCACCTCTCTAATTGCTCCTGCCTCCAGCAGGTTTCCTACTTCTTCCGCCACTATTTCGGCGTGGTGGAGTGCCGATCTGCGCGTGCGCTGAATGATTGGTCTGGCGGATGGGTGGACATTGAGTTGGTGATAGATGAAGTTGGGATCAATGCCTGGCACGTCGTATGGTGTCCAGGCGAACACTTCGATGTTAGAGGTCAAAAATTCCAAGACCTCTAATCTCTCAGTGCTGGACAACGACGAACCGAGCAAAAAGAACTTATCTGGGTTCTTTTCATCTATTCTTACCTCTACCAAGTCTTCCACCGCTTTCTGACTTGCCGCTTTGCCAACATCTGCGAACAATTCATTACTCTCAGGTTCTTCCACCGAATAAACATATCCTTTGGCAGCGCGGCTGCCATTCACCGTAACAAAGCACTGCTTCGACATGATCTGATCTCCATAGACTTCTTCTATTACTCCGGTGTCGTTGGGGAACCGCATTACTTGGTGGTAGCATGACGCCACCGATCGCATGGCATGCAGCCACGTTCTACCCAAGATGATGTTGTAAGTGGAGGGGACCTTCAATACCCAGAACTCCACTTGTTTCATCACGCTTCCTGCCTTGACTGGAAGGATTATTTTGCCGACGGGCCATTCTGGCATGGAGTTGAATCCAATCAGGGGAGATACGGCAGGTGCCAAGTCTTTATCTTGTAACTTTAACTGTTTAAATGTTTCGTAGTACATTATTTCACATGAACTACCCTGGTCGATCAAAATTCGCTTGACGTCAAAGTCTTTGACTCGAAGAGTGACGACCAGGGCATCATTGTGGGGGCAATATATTCTTGCCAAGTCTTTGTCCGAAAAAGACATGACGTTCGTGGCCTCTGTCTTCCCCTTCTTGGTGGCAGGTTGGGCACTTAGCACCTCTCTCAAGTGCTCAGCCTTTTTGATTGATCCCCTGAGCTCGCATACACGCTCAGGTTCGAAGACTCCATGTATCACATTGATCACGCCCTGAGGTGAGGCGTCGATTGGCATTCCGTTGGGGTTATTATGGTCCTGGGGGGCTGGTTGCGCCCTCCCTTCGATGTATTTGTCTAGGTGACCTGCTGCCACTAACTCCTCCAGGTGCTGCCTCAACGGCGTGCAGTTTTCAATGCGGTGCCCCTTTTCTTTATGGAAGGTGCACCGTGACCTGTCGTCGTAGTCCTTCTGAGCCTCGCCTAACTTGGCTGGCCATCTGAAGAAAGGCTCATCCTGTATTTCACTTAGAATTCAGTAGATCGGTTTTTTGAAGACCGTGGTTATGGCAGTGCGGACTCTCAACCATCTTTTATCCTGGTCCTCATCATTGTCTCGTCTGCCACGTCCGTTCTTGTTCGGGCGATCTACCGCGTTGACCTTTGCTGAGGCCTTCTTCTCTGGTACTGTGGTCGTGCCGGACTTTGCTTTGGCACGTGCGCCATCCTCCTCCACCCTGATGTGCTGATGCACTCTTTCCATTAAAGCTTCCATGGTGAGGGGCGACGTCATGGTGATTGAGTCCCTTAGTTTGTTCCCGACTGGAAGGCCTCTTTTATACTGTGCAATGGCGAGATTGGTGGGACAGTCCCCAATCTGGTTAAAGGTCTCCCAGTAGCGACTGTTATAGGATCTTAGGGTCTCCTTGTCGCCCATGTCGATGGAGAGTAATTGGTCGATCTCCACTGGTGTTTTGGTGTTTGTTCGGAACCTTGTCACAAACGCCTCCGCCAACTGTGCCCAGGAGGCTATGCTGCCTTCTGGAAGTTTCTCAAACCAAGTCAAGCCTAGGTCACCAAGGCTTGAGGGGAATAGGATGCACATCAAGGCCTCGTTGCGCCGATATACCGCCATAACCTGGCGAAGTGGCTTAAGTGTGAGTAAGGGTCCGTCTTCCCCTCGTACGTGGTGAATTTGGGCTGTAGGAAGCCTGAAGGTAGGGGCGCGTTCTCGATTGCTGGGATGAATGGTGAGGTCTGCAACCTCGCTAACGCCTTGTCCGTTGGTTCGTAGGCGGGGTGCGGTATTGGCATTGCAACCTCGACGCTTCCATGCGTCCGAGGAGCCAACCGCTGTAAGGCAGAAACTCTGTGTGGATCGCGCGCCCTGGCGTCCTCCTTCTACCGTGCCTTCTCTTCTAGCACGGTTCGTAGGTCGGACGATCTGGGCAACTCTGTCTGTCTGGATCTCGTTTGGTGCGTATGCGAGGGCCAATATGTGCTTCCCTCAGTGTTCGTCCTGGAGTGACGAGTTCTGGAAGATCTGGATTGCGTATCGCCCGTCCTGAGGCTTCTGCTCTCTGCTTGAGAGGGCGTAGTATTCCGACTACGACTTTTCGAGTGGCGAGGGGGCGTCTTGTTTGTGCGCCCCTCTCCTGTCGCCACTCCTTTTCCTTTCACCTGGCGTTTTAGGGATTCCATGTCCGCCGCCATCCGACGTATCAATTCGTCTTGTTCCCTGACGCGATCTTCCAAAGCTTGAGGATCAATCCTCCGCCTTTGTCTTTCTGGGCTCTGCGAACGAGAGTGACGAGGGCTGTTAGTCCGCCTTCTCCCTCTTGTATCCCTCCTGGGATTCTGTCTCTGTGGCTCCAAATCCCCCATAGGAGGGATAAGAGGTAGACCTTCGCGCCTCGCACCCCCTTTTGGAGTTAGTCCGTCAATGGCGGACTGTGGTAATTCTTCGTTGTGCGCCATTGATGCTTTAAAAGGAAAAGCTTGATCAAGAGGTTTGTTCTTGTCTGTAATTCCCACAGACGGCGCCAATTGTACGGGAAAGAAATAAGCCTTCTTGTATAATCCTGTTGATCAAGTCTGCGTTCCTCTGTACGACGTCGCTTTATCACCTGAAAATACAAACGTGAGCTAACCGGCGGGTGTTTGCCGGAAACCTCTCCGATGCCTAAGTCAGTAAGCTTGACAAATAGACAAAAGCTCTGTGTATTCAGAAAACAAAGTTGTGTTACCTCTCCATAGGTGATATTTGTGAGCTTTTATAGGTTCCGTGTGGCATAATCCTAGTAGGACTTTTACTCCTCAATCTAGAGTCCTCATAGGATTCAAACTCCTGAAAGATAAGGCTTATCCTTCAACACCCCCCTCACTGCTTGAACCAAGTGAGATGGTTTTACCATGTTTGGACTTCCATACGACCGAAGTAAGCACGGCTATGCTGAGCCGCAGACTAGACCGAACTATACTTAGTTTGGTTCTTCCTTTGATCGCTCTTACCTCGGTCCTTTCTGCATAAACCGTGCTAACCATAGTGCAGTTTAGTCCGTACTAACAATTAGCTACATATGACCGAGCTGGCCGTACTATGCGTGACCGGACTAATTCTGAGCACCGCATCCGTAGTTCTCCTCCAGACCGGACTTAAAAACAGGGCCTTCGGGGACCGGACTAAACACCACGGCTGTGTGACCGGTCTAACTTCAAGGCTTCTTCTTCGGACCGGAGTAATTTTATGGCTATTTTACTTGGCCCTTCGCATTGCGACCCAAAAATGGCCCTTTATCCAGCTCGGCCCAATCTTTAAATAAATTACCCTCTCAAACACTAATTATGACATTATTATTGACTCCACTCATTAATCACATTACAAATTTTAAAAACCTCTTAAATTATGTCACATTATCAATTGGTACACTAGTTAGTATATCAATTAGTACATGAGAGGGTAATTTATATACAATTGGGCCGAGCTGGGTATTGGGCCTTAGGGCCGAAATGAAAAGGGCCGAGTAGAAAGGCCATGTAGGTTACTCCGGTTTGGAGAAGTAACTTTGAAGATAGACCGGTCACACAGCCGTGGTGGTTAGCCCGGTCTCGGAAGGACTTAGTTCTACTCCGGTTGAGTGGAGTAGCACGAAGGTTTCGGTCTTCGATAGTTACTTCGGTTATAGCATGTGAGAAACCGAAGTAAAGCTGTGGTTCTAAAGATAGCTCGGCTTTAACTCCCTAATGGATAGCTCGGTCTTAGTATAGGAAAGCCGAGGTAAGGGAGAGTAAAGTGGGGGCCGAATTAATAGTTACTTCGGTCCCGAAGTAGTCCGGCCATAAGAAGAACCATCTCACTTGGTTCAAGCAGTGAGGGGGGTGTTGGAGGATAAGCATTGTCTTCCAAGAGTATGAATCCAAGGAGGACTCTACGCAAGGAGGAATAATCCTAGAAGGACTCTGCACATGGAGGAATAAGAGTCCTACTAGGATTGTGCCACGCGAAACCTATATAAGCTCACTAATATCACCTTTGGAGAGGTAATGCAACTTTACTCCCTGAATTCATAGAGCTTTTGTCTATTTGTCAAGCTTACTGACTTAGGCATCGGAGAGGTTTCCGGCACACACCCACCGGCTAGCTCACGTGTGTATTTTCATGTGGTTGAACGACGTCGTACGGAGGAGCGCAGACTTGGTCAACAGGATTATACGAGAAGGTGTATTTCTTTCCCGTACAATTGGCGCCGTCTGTGGGAAATCAGACAAGAACAACCTCTTGATCAAGCTTTTTCTCCCAAAAAATCAATGGCGAACAACGAAGAATTACCTCAGTCCGCCGTCGACGGACTAACTCCAGAAGGGGGTGCAAGGCGCGAAGGCCTACCCGTGGTCACTCCCATGGCGAACCTGGAACCACACAGACAAAATTCCAGGAGGGATGCAAGGGGACGAAGGCGGAATAACAGCCCTCATCCATCTCGTTCGCAAAGCCCAGAAAGACAAAGACGCAGAATTGATCCTCAAACTTTGGAGGATCGCGTCAGAGAACAAGACGAGTTGATCCGTCGGATGGCGGCAGACATGGAATCTCTGAAACGTCAGGTGAAAGGAAAAGAAGTGGCGACAGGAGAGGGGCGCACAAACAAGACGCCCCCTCGCCACTCGGAAAGTCGTAGTAGGAATACTACACCCTCACAAGGGGAGAACAAGAGCCTCAGGACAGGCGACACGCAATCCAGATCTTCCAGAACTCGTCACTCCAGGTCTGAGAGGACGAGGTCTGAAAGGTCGTACACCGAAGGAAGCACATACTGGCCCTCACATACACACCAGACAAGGTCTAGGCAGACAGAGTTGCCCAGATCGTCCGACCTACGGACCGTACTAGAAGAGAAAGCACGGTGGAAGGAGGATGCAAGAGCGCGCGATCCACACAGAGTTTTTGCCTTACAGCGGTTGGCTCCTCGGACGCATGGAAGCGTCGAGGTTGGAATGCCAATACTGCGCCCGGCCTACGAACCAGCGGACAAGGCATTGGCAAGGCTGCAGACCTCACCATTCGTCCCAGCAATAGAGAACGCGCCCCTACCGTCAGGCTTCCTACAGCCCAAATTCACAACATATGAGGGGAAGACGGACCCCTACTCACACTTAAGCCACTTTTGCCAGGTCATGGCTGTATACCGGCGGAATGAGGCCTTGATGTGCATCCTATTCCCTTCAAGCCTTGGTGACCTAGGCTTGACTTGGTTTGAGAAGCTTCCAGAGGGCAGCATAGCCTCCTGGGCGCAACTGGCGGAGGCGTTTGTAACGCGATTCAGAACAAACACGAAAACCCCAGTGGAGATCGACCAGTTACTCTCCATCGACATGGGTGATAAGGAGACCTTGAGGTCATATAACAGTCGCTACTGGGAGACATTCAACCAGATTGGGGACTGCCCAACCAATCTCGCCATTGCGCAATATAAAAGAGGCCTCCCAGTCGGGAACAGACTGAGGGACTCTATCACCATGACGCCACCCCTCACCATAGAGGCCCTGATGGAGAGAGTGCATCAGCACATCAGGGTGGAGGAGGATGGCGCTCGTGCCAAAGCAAAATCTGGCGCGGCCGCAGCACCAGAGAAGAAGGCCTCAGCAAAGGTCAACGCAGTAGACCGTCCGAACAGAAACGGACGTGGCAAAAGAGACAACGGAGAAGACCAAGACAAAAGATGGTTGAGAGTCCGCACTGCCATCACCACGGTCTTCAAGAAACCGATCTACCGTATACTTAGCGAAATTCGAGACGAGCCTTTCGTCAAGTGGCCAGCTAAGTTAGGCGAAGCTCAGAAGGACTACGATGACAGATCGAGGTGCACCTTCCATAAAGAAAAGGGGCACCGCACTGAGAATTGCACACCATTGAGGCAGCATCTGGAAGAGTTGGTGGCAGCAGGTCACCTGGACAAATACATAGAAGGAGGGGCACAGCCAGCCCCCCAGGACCAGAATATGCCCAATGGAATGCCGAACGACGCCCCACCTCAAGGCGTCATCAACGTAATACATGGAGTCTTTGAACCTGAGCGTGTATGCGAGCTCAGAGGTTCAATCAAAAAGGCTGAGCACTTCAGAGAGGTACTAAGTGTCCAACCAGTCGTCAAAAAGGGGAAGATAGAGGCCACAAATGTCATGTCCTTCTCAGATAAAGACTTGGCAAGGATTTATTGCCCTCACAACGATGCCTTGGTCGTCACTCTTCGAGTCAAGGATTTTGACGTCAAGCGGATTCTGATTGACCAAGGTAGTTCGTGTGAAATCATGTATTATGAAACCTTCAAGCAACTAAAGTTGCAGGATAAAGACTTGGCGCCTGCCGTATCTCCCCTTATCGGATTCAACTCCATGCCAGAATGGCCCGTCGGCAAAATTATCCTCCCAGTCAGAGCAGGGAGTGTGACGAAACAAGTGGAGTTTTGGGTGATAAAGGTCCCCTCCACCTACAACGTTATC
This sequence comes from Camellia japonica, assembly GCA_030407325.1. Taxonomy (NCBI): domain Eukaryota; kingdom Viridiplantae; phylum Streptophyta; class Magnoliopsida; order Ericales; family Theaceae; genus Camellia; species Camellia japonica. The sequence goes on along the minus strand of JAPPVO010000013.1, from coordinate 65,080,683 downwards.
TTGGGCAGAACATGGCTGCATGCCATGCGCTCGGTGGCATCCTCCTACCACCAAGTGATGCGATTTCCCCCACGACACCGGAATAATTGAAGAAGTATATGGGGACCAGATTATGTCCAAACAATGCTTCGTCACAACGAATGGCAGCCGCGCTGCCAAAGGATATGTTCATTCGGTTGAAGAACCTGAGAGTAATGAACTGTTCGCAGAGGTTGGCAAAGCGGCTGATCAGAAAGCGGTGGAAGACTTGGTGGAGGTAAGAATCGACGAAAAGAACCCGGATAAGTTCTTCTTGCTTGGTTCGTCGTTGTCCAGCGCTGAGAGGTTGGAGGTTATGGAATTCCTGACCTCCAACATCGAAGTGTTTGCCTGGATGCCTTACGACATGCCAGGCATTGATCCAAACCTCATCTGCCACCAACTCAATGTCCACCCATCTGCCAGACCGGTCATTCAACGCACACGCAGATCGGCACTCCACCACGCCGAGATAGTGGCAGAAGAAGTGGGTAACCTACTGGAGGCAGGAGCAATCAGAGAGGTACATTACCCCAAGTGGATCTCCAACACAGTCGTGGTGCCAAAAAGAATGGCAAGTGGCGCGTCTGCGTCGATTACAAGACGGTCAACAAAGCATGTCCGAAGGACAGTTTCCCCCTACCAAGGATAGATCAATTGGTGGACCTAACAGCTGGGCACAGCAGGCTTAGCTTCCTTGACGCATACAGAGGCTACCATCAGATAGCCATGCACGAACCTGATCAGGAAGTAACATCCTTCACCACTCCAAGAGGACTATACTGCTACAAGGTCATGCCCTTTGGCCTAAAGAACGCAGGGGCGACATTCCAGAGAATGGTCACAAGATGTTCGAGCCATTGTTAGGCAGAACAATGGAGGCTTACATCGACGACATGGTGGTCAAAAGCAAGGATGCGGATGACCATCTAAAGGACCTAGATGAGATGTTCCAGATCCTGAAGAAACACAAGCTGCGCCTTAACGCTTCTAAGTGCGCATTCGGTGTAGGGTCTGGCAAGTTTCTGGGTTTCCTGGTGACCAACCGGGGTATTGAGGCAGACCCCTCCCAAATCAAAGCAATTCAGGAATTAGAGAGGCCTAACTCAGTGAAAGAAGTGCAGCATCTCACCGGCATGGCAGCAGCACTTAACCGATTCATCAGCCGATCTTCAGACAGATTGCGTCCATTCTTTCAGTCATTAAAAGCTAAGTTTGAGTGGGACGAAGAATGTGACCGAGCTCTGGAGAGTTTGAAGGAATACATGTCTTCTCCACCACTACTTGTCACCCCAATACCTGGAGAAGAACTCTTCCTCTACTTGGCAGTCTCTCAGCACGCGGTAAGTGCAGTGTTGGTTCGAGCAGAAGGCATCCAGCATCTTCCAATCTTCTACGTCAGCAAGACATTGTTAGGCGCCGAAACGAGGTATTTGCCACTGGAGAAACTGGCCTTGGCTTAATGATGGCCTCAAGGAAGTTGTCACATTACTTTCACGCCCACACCATAGTTGTTCTCACAGCCTTCCCACTCAAGGCTTTATTTGAAAGGGCGAACTTTTCTGGGCGAATTCTGAAGTGGGCAGTAGAATTGGGACAATATGACATCAAGTTCCAACCCAGAACCGCAGTAAAGGCCCAATCTTTGGCAGACTTCGTCGCGGAGTTCACTCCTGGAAGCCACCAAGTCTGCCCAATCGACCTGACTGCACAACCGAACTAGGGTTGGAGATTGACGCCGGAATAGCGCAACCCCTAGTACAGGTAACTCAGCCAGAGCCCAAGGCAGACCAGAGTAGAGAAGGCAAGGAGGAAGCAGACCTTGCTACACCAAGTCAAAACTCACCAACAACAACTAATGACTTGGTCCCATCAGCAGACAAGGGGCAGACTGCAACTATGGATCATGAAGAAAACCCCAGCGACATTCCAGACCCCACACATCATCATCGATCCCTCCTTCATATGCTGGAAGTTGTTTGTAGGGGAGATGTGGAAGCTCTTTGTGGATGGAGCATCCAACCGACATGGCGCAGGACTTGGCATAGTCCTCATCTCTCCAGACGGCCTGGTTGTAGAACAAGCTATCAACCTCGGCTTCCCAGCATCGACAATGAAGCGGAGTATGAAGCGCTTCTTGCAGGCCTCAAGTCAGCAGCATTCTACATGAAGGCCACCGAGCTAATGGTTTACAGCGACTCACAGTTGGTGGTAAACCAAATATCTGGCGACTACGAGGCAAAGGATGATAGAATGGCCAAGTACCAAGAGTTGGTCAGAACAGAGATAAGAAGTTTGAAGTGGTGAGGATAGAACAGATCGGCAGAGAGGAAAACAGCAGAGCAGACGAACTAGCAGGCTTCGCCTCAATGGCAGACACCTCCATTCCTCACCCACTACTAATTGACTATCTGCCTAGACCAAGCATTGAAAACCCAGAAGCAGAAGAGGTATGTTGCGCTGAATTAGGCCCTTCCTGGATGGATCCCATCATACTGTTCCTGAAAGACGGCACCCTACCAGAAGAAAAGAAAGAAGCCAACAGAATCAGAGCAAAGTCGCAGCGATTTTGGCTCTCTCCATCCTTGGCATTATACAAGAAGTCGTTCTCAGGGCCTTACTTGAAGTGTGTTCACCCCAGCAAAGTGGAAGCATTCCTATTCGAAATACATGAGGGGGTATGCGGCAGCCATCAAGGAGGAAGATCATTGGCATACCGAGCTATTTCACAAGGATACTGGTGGCCATACATGCAAGCAGATTCAGAGAAGTATGTCAAAAAATGCGAAAAGTGTCAGAAGTTTGCACACCAAATACACCAACCTGCCAGAGAACTACTACCCACTTACTAGCCCATGGCCTTTCGCAATGTGGGGCTTAGACATAGTAGGTCCACTTCCAACAGCACCAGGCAACAGGAAGTTCTTTCTTGCGGCAACAGACTACTCACAAAGTGGGTGGAAGCAGAAGCCTTGGCGTCAATCAAGGAAAAAGATGTGAAGAAGTTTGTCTGGCAGAATATCATTACTCGATTTGGCATACCAAAGGCACTGATCTCAGACAACGGCACTCAGTTCGATGGTAGGATTTTCAGAGGCTTTTGTGAAGATACAAGATAGAGTTCTACAATTCCACACCGGCATATCCACAAGCAAATGGACAAGCAGAGGCGTCAAACAAGGTAGTCTTGGATGGATTGAAGAAAAGATTAGAGAGAGCCAAAGGCAAGTGGGCAGAAGAGCTCCCCCATGTTTTATGGGCTTACCGCACCACGCCTCGGCGATCGACAGGAGAAACTCCATTCTCCTAGCTTATGGCATGGAGGCAGTCATCCCATTAGAAGTTGGCCTCCCCACAATTCGAAGTGAAAACTTTGATCCAGACTTAAATGGCGAAGCCATAGCATGGAACTTGACCTTGCGGAAGAAAGACGAGACAGAGCATTAGTTCACATCGCCTCCTACCAACAAGAGTTGTCCAGAAAGTATAACAAAACAGTGCATCCAAGGCAATTCAAGATCGGAGATTGGGTACTGCGCAAAGTGATGGGAAATACCTTGGTTCCAGGAGATGGCAAGCTAGGACCTAACTGGGAAGGACCTTACAAAGTGGTCAGATTAGCAGGCAAAGGGGCATACCACTTGGAAGATGAGGACGGCAAACCAATTCCCAGGCCATGGAACACAGCAAATCTCAAGTTATTTTATTTTTAGCTTTTTTCCTTTTACGTATATGTAATTTTTTACTTTCTCAATAAAACAATTCGATTCTTTTTCAGTATATTTGTTTTCCGTAGAAAGTAGCTTTAGTAAGTTAGTAGCGTTGTAAACATAGTTGGCCGAATAACCAACTATGACCCTTCCTAAGCCCAGGATAAGGATCCAGGCTGCAGGACGTTTGGACGGAAAAACCAAACACTTTATTCTAAGTTGGCTGGAAAAACCAACTTAGAGGTTGGCTGGATTAAACCAACACCCCTCCTAAGCCCAGGATCAGGATCCAGGCTGCAGGACGTTTGGTCGATATAACCAAACACTTTATTCTAAGTTGGCCGGAAAAACCAACTTAGAGGTTGGCTGGATTAAACCAACACCCCTCCTAAGCCCAGGATCAGGATCCAGGCTGAAGGACGTTTGGTCGATTAACCAAACACTTTATTCTAAGTTGACTGGAAAAACCACTTAGAGGTTGGCTGGATTAAACCAACACTTTGTACTCTTCAGCCGAAGTAAGTTTATGGCTGAAGAGTGGTTGGCTGGATTAAACCAACCTTTGTTTCTCTTCAGCCGAAGTAAGTTTATGGCTGAAGAGAGTGTTGGCTGGATTAAACCAACACTTTGTACTCTTCAGCCGAAGTAAGTTATATCGGCTGAAGAGTGGTTGGCTGGATTAAACCAACACTCTATACTCTTCAGCCGAAGTAAGTTATATCGACTGAAGAGTGGTTGGCTGGATTAAACCAACACTTTGTACTCTTCAGCCGAAGTAAGTTATATCGGCTGAAGAGTGGTTGGCTGGATTAAACCAACACTTTGTACTCTTCAGCCGAAGTAAGTTATATCGACTGAAGAGAGGTTGGCTGGATTAAACCAACACCCCTCCTAAGCCCAGGATCAGGATCCAGGCTGTAGGACGTTTGGTCGATATAACCAAACACTTTATTCTAAGTTGACTGGAAAAACCAACTTAGAGGTTGGCTGGATTAAACCAACACTTTGTACTCTTCAGCCGAAGTAAGTTTATGGTTGAAGAGTGGTTGGCTGGATTAAACCAACCTTTGTTTCTCTTCGGCTGAAGTAAGTTTATGACTGAAGAGAGGTTGGCTGGATTAAACCAGCACTTTGTACTCTTCAGCCGAAATAAGTTATATCGGCTGAAGAGTGGTTGGCTGGATTAAACCAACACTCTATACTCTTCAGTCGAAGTAAGTTATATCGACTGAAGAGTGGTTGGCTGGATTAAACCAACACTTTGTACTCTTCAACCGAAGTAAGTTATATCGGCTGAAGAGTGGTTGGCTGGATTAAACCAACACTTTGTACTCTTCAGCCAAAGTAAGTTATATCGACTGAAGAGAGGCTGGATTGATTAAACCAACACTTTGTACTCTTCAGCCGAAGTAAGTTATACCAGCTGAAGAGTGGTTGGCTAGTAAGTTAGATAGCTAAAACCGAGATCATAGTTGTGCAAATAAGTTCATGGAAAAATTCATTACAAGTACAGGCATACATGCACGAAACCGGAATAAGAGTTGAAGAAATTTTTCATTGAACTAAAACCAAGTACATTTAAGGGACCGCAGCCGGGTTACAAAAGTTCAGAACAAAAGAAGAAAAATGAAAAATCAACGGAGGAGTGCGTCCAATTCGGCGTCAAATTCTGCGTCAGCATTCGCCTGGTGTCCGGTGTCAGAGGGGAGCACGGTTTGATGAGGGAGTTCGGTGTCAACCTGAACTTCGGTAATAGTCGGCTGCAGCTCAGAAGTTGGATCTTCTATAACTGGCTCAGACCGAACTGTTTGGTTATTTTGCTGTTCGTTGACAACCGGAATGAGAGATGGCTCCTCATCATCATCATCATCGTCATCATCATCATCATCGCCGGACCCCTCAAGAAAGGCTTTTTACAGATCGGCAGCGTATTGTGAGAGTGAAGCTGGAATGGAGTACGGTGGAGCGTTGTAGACGTCGGTGTCTGACGTACAACCGAGCTTCTCCACCGCAGACCTCCAGCCGCACTTGAAAAAGAGGTCTTTTGCTGCGTCACATTGAAGGGAGTATGCTTCTTCGGCTTCCTTGAAGCCTTGCTTCTTAACCTTCTTCATCTCTCCCTTCAGTTGTTTTATTTCGGCGTCCTTCTTCGCCTCAATTTGTGCCAAGTGGCGCAGGTACTTGTCCTTTGCCTCATTGGCGATCTTCTGCTTCTCAGCTTCAGCCGAATTAGCTATTTCGGTCAGACGACCGTTTTCTGCTCGAAGCTCAGCTAGCTGCTTCTTGGCCTCAGCAAGTTCGGCCGTTCTGAGTTCAACCTCGGCCATAGCTTCTCTTGTACTCCTCCTAAGCTCCATGACCCTTCTGTGAGTGACTTGGTTCTTCTGGATAGCCTGCAAAAGAGAAGTAACATTAGCCGAACTCAAAGTTGGAAAAAATTTACATGGAGAAGGAAAGTTGTTTACCAGGATCATGGACTTAGTGGAGGACCGAATTGACTTGAGCTCGGTGTTGAGCTGCTTGAAATGGTGCTCCATGTCCTTCGGGAGGCACACACTTTTGGCCAAACTGTGAGCCAACAAGTGGTCCTTATCAGCAACCACCGAATCATCAGCGGTGATATCCCGGTTGTCAAAGGAAAGGACAGGAGCCCATTTTGATGAAGAGGCAGTCAGGTCAGATTGTTCCGGTTGGAGGCTTTGTTGGGGGCGTGGAGGAGAGCTTTGGGGAAGAACGGTCTCGTCCTCATCAACAAGACGTGGCTCGGATTGGGTAGTCCGAGCACGTTTGTTTCGGCGAGAAGTGGATGGCTGTTGGGCTGCGAGGGCCATCACGGCTTCAGTGCTCTGGCCGGCCTGCGGTACTGCGGCTGGGCTTGTTGCGGTTAACATTGCCTTCAGCCTGTTCTTCTTCGCCATCTCTTGTTCGGCGGTGAGTGGCACAAGGACAATCTCTGGCAAGGATGGGTCCGGTTCTGGTGGGTCTTCAAGGAGAAAGTCGGTCACCCTTGCTTTTCGGCGACCGGAGTAGCGGTAAGTCGGTTCGAAGTCAAGAAGTTTAGCCCAACTTCTTTCCCGAACTCGTAGTGCGGCGCGTAGAACGCCTAGGTTGGGATAGTTGTAAAGAGAGTGAAGATGAGCTGAATCTGCAAAAAATAAACAAACTGTGAGTTCGGTTCAAAAGTGAAAAACCGAGATGAAGAAAAGTGAGAAAGGCAACCGGAGTATGTATACCGGGTTCTCCTTTTTTCCAATTTATTCTTCGGCCAGGAATCCGGGCTTGGTGGTCTTCAAAATTGCCAGACACCCAGAAGAAGTCATCATCATTTAGGTCTTTGTCCGGTGTGTGCTTAATTATTTTTTCTCGGCCTCGGCGTATTCTTAAGTAATAACACCAGCCTTCATTCTTGGATCCTAATGAGTACTGATGGAGTATTTCGGCTAAGCCTAGGTTGAGACCGGTATGGCGGTTTAGGGCGTCTATGCCCATTATTATACGGTATGTGTTCGTGGAGAGTTGGGTTGGGCATAGTCTGGTCTGCCTTAGAAACTCACAGATTAAAGGCTGGACTGGGAATCGCAGTCCGGTTTCTATTATTGACTGAATGGTAAAGGGGACAGAGCCTTCGTTGCCCTATGGGTCAACGTCTTGATCGGCTAAGGTAAGGTTCACATCGGCTGGGATGTTGTAATCTTTTCTGAATTCGGCTAGGCCTCCTGGGGTTTCTACTAGGAACCTATATTTCCCCATTTATTGTATAAGTTAAGGATAAATTATCTCGGTCAAAAAAGTATGCTCAGTAGCTCGGTTGAGCGCAGGGAAGTGCCTGGCAACCTAAGTCTGCAAAGTGGAAAAACAAGGTGTTAAGCACAGATCGTTGACCGTGCTACAAAAAACAAACCAAAGAAGACAAGTCCTACTTCGGCTACGCAGTGTACTACAGGATCTACCTCGGTTGTAATCAAGGTGCTTGTTATCTCGGTTTGGCAAGATGTTTGGTTATCTCGGTTCTGCCTATGGTTTTTGTTACTTCGGTTAAGCATCAAGGGCAGCTTTCTGAGTTCGGTTTAGGAACTGAGAAAGTTGGCTTAGCCCCCAAGGCTTAGCTCGGTCGAGGGCCAAAATTTTCTAGTTCGGCACGTTTTTATTTCGGCTAATGTGAATCAGTTGGTGGCCTATTGAAACTACTGTGATGTGCGCGAGTGCTAGTTCGGTTCCAGTCTCCCTAAGTCTTTATATAACAAAAACAATTTCCTAGCTCGGTTGGATGTATTTTTTGGATCAAATACGGGTTCTACTAGCTATTACTTGAAGATTCATAAGGTTCTACAGAGTTTTTTCAGAAAGTACAAAGAACACGTGGGAAAAAGTGGCAACAAAATGTTTTGCAAAAACATACGAAACAAACTACAACAGATTGGATGAAAAGAGAACACAGAGTCACGATGCTTACCTGGTTAAGAAGAAGAACGAGGTGGAAGCACGAAACAAGATTCACAAGTTGCAGACGTTGAGAGGCAATGGAGCAAGAGAGAGAGTGCAGGAGAAGAGAATAGTATGGCGTTTGATCCAGGTAAAATGAATGACTTTTGTTTTGGAAGAAAGGAAAAGGCGGGAACTGTTCAAAAGTTACGAAGTACGAGAGCGGCGCTACAGCTGTGAATAACCAACCAGTGCATGCCACGTGTCACTGGAAGAACAATCGATTCAGTTTCTGCAATTGAAAGGACGTTGTGACCGGATATTGACAGCTCGGTTAATTTTAGCTCGGCTGGGTATTTTAAATGGTTTTTTAGCTCGGCTGGAGAGGCTAGAAGGTTTTTAGCTCGGCCGGAATAGCTAAAGGATTGTAGCTCGGCTGGATAAGCTAAAACTTTAGTTCGGTTCGTAGACAGGTAATCCCTATCATGCTGTGCAGATGGAATTAAGGGGCAATTGAAAGGGTAATTTATATACAATTGGGCCGAGCTGGGTATTGGGCCTTAGGGCCGAAATGAAAAGGGCCGAGTAGAAAGGCCATGTAGGTTACTCCGGTTTGGAGAAGTAACTTTGAAGATAGACCGGTCACACAGCCGTGGTGGTTAGCCCGGTCTCGGAAGGACTTAGTTCTACTCCGGTTGAGTGGAGTAGCACGAAGGTTTCGGTCTTCGATAGTTACTTCGGTTATAGCATGTGAGAAACCGAAGTAAAGCTGTGGTTCTAAAGATAGCTCGGCTTTAACTCCCTAATGGATAGCTCGGTCTTAGTATGGGAAAGCCGAGGTAAGAGAGAGTAAAGTGGGGGCCGAATTAATAGTTACTTCGGTCCCGAAGTAGTCCGGCCATAAGAAGAACCATCTCACTTGGTTCAAGCAGTGAGGGGGGTGTTGGAGCATAAGCATTGTCTTCCAAGAGTATGAATCCAATGAGGACTCTACGCAAGGAGGAATAATCCTAGAAGGACTCTGCACATGGAGGAATAAGAGTCCTACTAGGATTGTGCCACGCGAAACCTATATAAGCTCACTAATATCACCTTTGGAGAGGTAATGCAACTTTACTCCCTGAATTCATAGAGCTTTTGTCTATTTGTCAAGCTTACTGACTTAGGCATCGGAGAGGTTTCCGGCACACACCCGCCGGCTAGCTCACGTGTGTATTTTCAGGTGGTTGAACGACGTCGTACGGAGGAGCGCAGACTTGGTCAACAGGATTATACGAGAAGGTGTATTTCTTTCCCGTACAGTACATATAACATTATTCTTCCTAATTTCATCCCAATTTATATCTCAATAATAATTTTACAAACATATTTATTAGTATAACCTATGACAGAGTGAATCTAAGTGAATTCTCATGTATTCACTCTCGTAAAAGTATATTTTTTTTGAGTATATAATAAAGGAGTAGGATTCCCTCGAGATTTTAGATTGGATGGTATTGTTTGGGTCTGTAGATTCTATTACAGGCTTCGTTTTGATAATCTGAACCATTATCGGATATTTCGTATAGTTCATCCACACACAAAATTAGGTCGATCCGATAATTATAATTTGTTGAATTTTTCACTAAAAAAAATAGACAACAATTGTGTTTTTAAAAATAATTTTTTTTTGATATAAATGCAATAAATTGATCAAGTTACAGTTATCAGATCGACCTACTTTTTTTGTGGATGAAATATATAAAGTATCTAACAAAATGATTGGTTGGATCATCGAAACGGGCCCGTGGTGGGCCTCACGGGCCCAAACATCATCCTTTGGTCTAAAATCTAAATTGGAGAGGATCCACCTCCTATAATGAATAAGGGAAACACTATGGTACATACCATTCAAAGAGTTTGCATCATATATACTTCATAACTAAAAAAAAAATGATATAATTTTAATTTTTTGAGTTATAACTAAAAAAGAAAAAGAAAAAAAATATCATAATTAAACACAATATGAGGAATAACTAAATAACTTATAAGTCATAACTAAAATAATATCATTACTAAAAAAGAAAATTAATCATAATTAAAAAAAATAACATAACTAAAAGTATATATGTTATACCCTTTTTAAAAGGGTATATTAAAATTTCCCAATAAATAAATATCACAACACATACGTATATAAAAAGATAGAATCCTAATGTTTTGAGCATTCATGATATGACAAACAATTAGATGACCCAAGGAACTATTTGATATGTAAATAAGATAAGATCAAATATGCTAATTAGGGAGTGGCTGCTGTGTTTTGCTTCAAAAATCTGAATTCCATATCTAACTCAACAAATAAATAAGTCAAATTACTAAAATAGATGAATATGCTTTTACAAAAATAACTAAACTAATATGTAACAATTTGAAGACCATAATTTATATAGCAATTCTAATTTATATATCAATGTCATCACTTACTATGTGATTCTTTTTCATTTTTTACTCTACATTGCATACTCTACTTGAATAGTAATTCTTGTTTATTAGTTATTATTATTAATACAACTTGTCAATAAATTACATATGCATAATTGAGTTAAAGGTATATTTTAGTAGGGGTTGGGGTGGGTGATGTCATAGTATCCTGCTGTGACAGTAATAGGCCCATTGTTTGGGTAGTTGATTTGGTGGAAAAAAAGGGCCCGGGGGGGGGGGAGCGGGGAAACAAGTGCTGCTATAATACAACCTAGCCAAACATCAATACTTTGCTGTGAAAGTGAGACTATGTCATTTCACATTTAAAGTTTTGATTAATTGAATGGATTAGATGAAAAAAATTGAATGGAAATCACATCTATTAAAGAAATTGAATGAGTTTGATTAGTGTTTTTTTTTAATTATTATTATTATTATCTTGTGTTTCCTACTTCTGCCCCTTTTTGGTATCAGAGCCAAGTTGAGTTGATGATGTTGAGTAATTGTTGCGTTATCTTTTCTGCTTAGTCATTCTCATTTCATTCTTGTAATTTAATTCCAGTCTTTTTATTCCTGCTTAACTTATCTCTGTATTCCACTCCGCTAGTAGCCACTCACCTTTCGTCCCACGTCTTAGGTAAGTCCTTTGGTTAGGCAGTGTTAGACATAGGGTTTTCACGGAAAGGATATGAGCGAACACATAGTATGTGAAAACATGATAAGTTATAATAGAATTTAAGAAATTTGGATTAAATTTACAAAATTAAAATGAGTCGATTATTCAGAAGTAACTCTTCAGTTAGCTCTAAATCCACAATCCTAGCTCCCATACCTGATACAGTAATCAATGAAGAAGAACATGAATTTCAAGATATTAAAATCGATTCAAGTTAGAATATCCCAAAAATGCAAATTAAAGAAATTTATAAAACCAATTTTTTAAAATCATCTTTTAATATTGATTTACATGTCAAAACTGTTGAAAAAGTTTACGCCTTAACTAGACTACAAGAAACCTGTTCTTTATTCAACAAAGAAACGGGCAAACGACATATATCAAATGGGGTAAACTACTAATAGGTCCTACTTTGGAGACTTATTACCCAATAGGTCCTACTTTGGAGACTTATTACCCATTAAGTCCTATTGATAAATTTATTAAGTGATAAAGATAAATTTATCAGTCTTTTATTTTTATGAATAAATTTATAGTGATAAATTTATCAGCCTCTTTGTTTTTATGAATAAATTTTTAGTGATAAATTTATCACTCTCTTATTTTTATAGTGTTAAATTTATTAGTTAGGACCTGTAGGTAAATAAGTCTAGTTAATAGGACTAATTGGTAAGTACCCCTATGTAAACTACCAATAGGTCCTACTTTGGAGACTTATTACCCAATAGGTCCTACTTTGGAAACTTATTACCCATTAAATCCTATTTGATAAATTTATTAAGTGATAAAGATAAATTTATCAGTCTTTTATTTTTATGAATAAATTTATAGTGATAAATTTATCAGTCTCTTTGTTTTTATGAATAAATTTTTAGTGATAAATTTATCACTCTCTTATTTTTATAGTGTTAAATTTATTAGTTAGGACCTGTAGGTAAATAAGTTTAGGACCTGTTAGGACCTGTAGGTAAATAAGTCTAGTTAGTTTAACTAGACTTATTTACCTACAGGTCCTAACTAATAAATTTAACACTATAAAAATAAGAGAGTGATAAATTTATCACTAAAAATTTATTCATAAAAACAAAGAGACTGATAAATTTATCACTATAAATTTATTCATAAAAATAAAAGACTGATAAATTTATCTTTATCACTTAATAAATTATATCAAATAGGACTTAATGGGTAATAAGTCTCAAAGTAGGACCTATTGGGTAATAAGTCTCCCAAGTAGGACCTATTGACTTATTACCCAATAGGTCCTACTTTGAGACTTATTACCCATTAAGTCCTATTTGATATAATTTATTAAGTAATAAAGACAAATTTTATCAGTCTTTTTTTCTTATGAATAATTTTATAGTGATAAATTTATCAGTCTCTTTTTTTATGAATAATTTTTTAGTGATAAATTTATCACTCTCTTATTTTTATAGTGTTAAATTTATTAGTTAGGACCTGTAGGTAAATAAGTCTAGTGAATAGGACTAATTGGTAAGTACCCCTTATTTTGAGGGCGTTACAACTTGGTATCAGAGCGTACCGGGTTTGAATACTTTGGGTACGTGGGAAGTGATTAGTATCACAATGGGTTCGTCTCGTTTGATAGAGACTTAGTGTAATGATTACATGCTTATATGATAACATGTTTATGTGATTATGTGGGTATGGAATGTAGTTCCTAGGATGTTGATTGGATCCTTGAGTCTCTGAAAGTCTTGTTGGAAAGGCACTTGATCAATGTTGTTTCCAACCGGAACTTTAGTGGCGCCTCGGGACTATCATTATCCAGGAATGAAATTCGTAGGTGCTTATGTGATTATGTGCTTACGTGGTGTGATTTATTGTTGTCCAATGTATTAGGACGTGAGTGTTATAATTTTGGCACATTATTTAGAGTGCTAACGTCTTTATTTCCTTTATTAGGATGTCAGGACGAGGACGAGGTCGTGGTAGGCGTGGTAGACAGGCCAGGCAGGAAGTGCCTATACCGGAAGAAATTTTGGCAGTTCAGGAGGGTGTTGGCCAGGCCAATGTGGCCGAGCCAGTAGGACAGCAGTTTATGGGCGCTTTGGCCCAAGGGATAGCAGGGGCATTTCAGGCGTCAGTTGACATTCTGAGGGCTGCGAATCCAGCCCAGGCTGTTATTGCTGCGGATACAAGACCTTCTTTTCTGAAGAGGGAATTCTTCCGGTCTCACCCGGACGAATTTTTAGGTGATCCTAGCGAGCCGCTTAAGGCAGATGAATGGCTCGAACAGACAACGAAAACGTTTGAGATGCTAGGCATCGAAGACGAGGTACTGAAGGTGACCTTGGCATCTTTCCAGTTGAAAGGGGATGCGGGTCAGTGGTGGAAGTTCACCAAAGGTCGTATTGGAGGTACTTGGAAGGCTTTTGTTGATGCTTTTCAGGAGAAGTACCTGTCTCCAGCTGTTCAGGAGAAGTTGAGAGATCAGTTCCGCCATCTCGAGCAGAACAGTTTATCAGTGGCCGAGTTTGAGGCTGCATTCACTAGTTTGTCCAGGTTTGCACCTGAGTTGGTGGCGACTGAGGAACGCCGTTGCATTGAGTTTGAGAAGAAGTTGAGGCGTGGCCTCATGCTGAGAGTTGTCGGATCTATGATTAGGGATTTTGGGCGATTGGTTGATGCAGCAGCCCATACCGAGACTATGATGCAGGAAGAGGGGGAAAGGCAGAAAGGCTCCAAGAGGAGTCAAGATGGCCAGAGTGATGGCAGGAGGCAGAGAGGTTTCACTCCTCAGCAGCTTCAGAGTAGTTTTTCTAGATCCACTTTTCCTGTGCCGAGTGCTAGTTCTGGGAAAGGCAGTCAGGGAGACATTACTTGCTTCAAGTGTGGTCAGCTGGGCCACAAGTCTCCAGTTTGTCCTCAGAGGGGAGGAGTTCAGAGAGCAGCATCTTCTTCGGCTCGATCTCAGAGCCAGAGTCAGAGTAGAGGTCAGCCGCTCTCGTGTTATCCGTGCGGGCAGCCAGGGCATATGAAGAGGTTTTGTCCGCAGTTGAGTGGTACACCTGGTGCATCTGGTTCGAGGCAGACTCAGAGTCAGCTGCCTGCTCAGTCAGTTCAGGCCTCGAGGGCCAATCAGGGGGCTTCTTCGTCCCAGTCTGTGCAGCAGTCTAGGGGTGAGCAGGTTGATCAGAGGCCATCTGGGCGCGTGTATGCTGTTACAGCGCAGGATCTTGTACCGGCTCCATCTGTCGTGAGAGGTACCTTCTTGTTTTGCAATACAGTTGCTAGTGTTTTGATCGATACGGGTGCATCTCATTCCTTTGTGTCTGCTGCATTTGCATCTGTTTTGGAGTTGGAGTTAGCTCAGTTAGCATCCCCTATTTGTGTAGTGTCACCTCTTGGGGGTGAATTGATCTTGAAACAAGGTGTTAGGGGCTGTGATATAGAGGTCGATGATCATAGAATCCCTTTTTCTTTTGTGGTTATGCCCATGAAGGGCTTTGATGTTATTTTGGGTATGGACTGGTTATCGTCATACCGAGCAGTTATTGATTGCTACCGTCAGAGGGTCACTTGTTGTACCGTGAACGGGGAGTGTTTTCGTTTTCTGGGGGATCGGGTTGGTAGTGTTTTGCCACCAGAGTATGATCCGCGGGGGCGGAGTGAGCTTAGTGGTCTACTTGCTAGTCTTTCGATTAGTGAGGGTGATGAGACCCAGATTGTGTTGCCGAGGGTGGTTTGTGAGTATTCGGACGTTTTTCCTGAGGATCTTGTTAGTTTGCCACCTCAGCGAGAGATTGAGTTCTCTATTGATTTAGTGCCCGGCACGGCGCCGATTTCTATGGCACCTTACCGTTTTGCCCCAGCCGAGTTAGTTGAGTTGAAGGTTCAACTCCAGGAGTTGTTAGATAAGGGCTATATCCGTCCTAGTGTTTCGCCGTGGGGAGCACCGGCCCTCTTTGCTAAGAAGAAGGGTGGTGCTTTGAGATTGTGTATTGATTACAGGAAATTGAATTGGGCTACGGTTAAGAATAAGTATCCTATGCCCCGTATTGATGATTTGTTTGACCAGTTGAAAGGTTCCCGTTGTTTCTCTAAGATAGATTTGAGATCGGGTTATCATCAGTTGAGAGTCAGGGAGGAGGATATTCCTAAGACGGCATTCCGTACGCGGTATGGTCATTATGAGTTTCTGGTGATGCCGTTTGGGCTCACCAATGCACCGGCAATGTTTATGGATTTGATGAACCGGATCTTCCGGGAATTCTTCGATCGTTTTGTGGTCGTCTTCGTGGACGACATTCTGATTTACTCACCTTCGAGGGAGGAGCACGAGGAACACTTGAGAGTGGTGCTTGAGTTACTTAGAGCCCATAAGCTGTATGCTAAGTTCGGGAAGTGTGAGTTCTGGCTAGAAGAGGTGAAGTTCTTAGGCCATGTCGTTTCTGGGAAGGGGGTCTGTTGATACATCTAAGACTGAGGCAGTGCAAGATTGGGCACAGCCTAAGAGTGTGTTTGAGATCCGCAGTTTTCTGGGATTAGCTGGGTATTACCGTCGGTTTGTGAAAGATTTCTCCAGGTTAGCTTCACCGTTGACTAGATTGACTCAGAAGGGAGTCAAATTTGTATGGAGTGAGACTTGTGAAAAGTCGTTTCAGGAGTTGAAGGTTAGACTGACCACCGCTCCAGTCTTGATTATTCCGGAGAGAGGGTTGGGTTATGCAGTCTATTGTGATGCCTCACGAGAGGGTCTGGGTTGTGTGTGTGATGCAAGAGGGGAAAGTGGTCGCCTATGGCTCACGTCAGTTGAAAATTCATGAGAAGAATTACCCTACGCATGATTTAGAATTAGCAGCTGTGATTTTTGCCTTGAAGATTTGGAGGCATTATCTTTATGGTGAGAAGTTCGAGGTATTCTCGGATCATAAGAGTCTGAAATATCTGTTTACACAGAAAGACTTGAATTTGAGGCAGAGGAGGTGGATGGAGTTCATTGAGGATTATGACTTCGAGTTGCACTATCATCCGGGGAAGGCCAATGTTGTGGCCGATGCCCTTAGTAGGAAATCTGTTGGTGACTTAGCTAGTATAGCCATCTGGGAGTGGGAGATGTTGGGTGCAGTTGGGGAGTTTGATTTGCATCTGGGCGAATCCGTAGAGGCTGCGGCCTTGTTTTCTGTTGTTGCACAGCCTACACTTGTGACT
This sequence comes from Camellia japonica, assembly GCA_030407325.1. Taxonomy (NCBI): domain Eukaryota; kingdom Viridiplantae; phylum Streptophyta; class Magnoliopsida; order Ericales; family Theaceae; genus Camellia; species Camellia japonica. The sequence goes on along the minus strand of JAPPVO010000013.1, from coordinate 65,064,216 downwards.
CGAGTGTTAGAGGCTCAGAGGGGTGATCTTGAGGTAGAATCTCTCCGAGAAAAGATTTCCATTGGGAAGGTTGAGGAGGGTTTGACGGTGTATCCCGACTTGAGTGTGAGATACCGAGACCGTCTGTTTGTGCCGGAGTCTTGCCGAGAGGAGGTACTCCGAGAGTTTCATCATTCGCGCCTTACGGTGCATCCGGGAGGTACTAAGATGTATCAGGATTTGGGCCGCCAGTTTTGGTGGCGGGGTATGAAGAGAGATGTGGCAGCTTTCGTATCTAGGTGCCTTACTTGTCAGCAAGTGAAGGCCGAGCATTAGAGGCCAGCGGGTTTGTTGCAACCCTTGCCTATTGCCGAGTGGAAGTGGGAGCATGTCACTATGGACTTCGTTGTGGGTCTTCCGAGGACTCAGCGGGGTAGTGATGCTATTTGGGTGGTTGTAGACCGGTTGACGAAGTCAGCGCACTTCATTCCTATGCGTGTTAGAGATTCGGTAGATCATCTTGCCGACTTATATATCCGGGACATAGTGAGGTTGCACGGGGTCCCAGTGACGATCATCTCAGATAGAGATCCTCGTTTTACTGCTAGGTTGTGGCAGAGTTTGCAGAGTGCCTTAGGCACTAAGTTGACCTTTAGCACGGCTTATCATCCTCAGACTGACGGACAGTCCGAGCGTACTATTCAGATCCTTGAGGATATGCTTCGGGGTTGTGTTCTCGACTTTAGTGGGTCGTGGGAGAGGCACTTGCCATTAGTGGAGTTTGCCTACAACAACAGTTTTCAGTCTAGTATTGGTATGGCACCGTTTGAGGCCTTGTATGGCCGACCGTGTAGATCTCCCGTTGTTGGGCCGAGGTGGGTGATGCACCTCTGTTGGGTCCGGAGTTGGTAGGGAAACAACGGAGAAAGTTGAGCTTATCCGTAAGAGGCTTGTTACAGCACAGAGTCGTCAGAAATCTTATGCCGACCGTAGGAGGAGACCTTTGGTATTCGAGGTGGGTGATCATGTCTTTTTGAAGATATCACCTAGGCGGGGTTTAATGAGGTTTGGGAAGAGCGGGAAGTTGTCCCCTCGGTTTATTGGGCCTTTTGAGATCCTTGAGAGGATTGGCGAGGCTGCCTATCGTTTAGCTTTGCCACCGCAGTTATCCGGAGTTCATGACGTGTTTCATGTGAGTATGCTTCGAAAGTATGAGCCGGATCCATCGCATGTACTGGATTGGACTGACTTAGTTGTTGATGAGGATGTCTCGTATGAGGAGAGACCGGTTCGGGTCTTGGATAGACGGGATCAAGTTTTGCGAGGCAAAACCATCCCTTTGGTGAAGGTTTTGTGGAAGCATCACGGAGTGGAGGAGGCCACTTGGGAACGTGAGTTGGAAGTCCGCGAGAAATATCCGGATATGTTTATTGATTTGTAATCTTGTATTTAGATTATATAATATTGTGGAACTTGAGAATTTTATATATGTCTTAAGTTGGAAAACATTGAAAATGTTTTGGGTTTAATGTTAACATTTGAACTTGCCTTTTTATGGAAGTGGAGTATAACATTTATATATTGAATGTGATGTTTATATCATGAACTTGAATAATGATATGGAAATTGTTAACATTGAAAGGAATAATGCATAATATTGATGCAAGTTGAATATATGTTGATTTATACATATTGTGAGATGCCTCTTGATAAGAGATGAAGTGACTGGTATTGGGTCAAGTTATTGTTTATTGTTTTATAATATCATTGGGAATTGAGAAAAACTTGTTTTTACAAACTTATGCTTAATTTCGGGGACGAAATTCTTTTAAGGGGGGGAGGTTATAGCGACCCCGGTCTTTTCCCATTCGATGTTTGTATCCAGACTTAGGTTCCGTAGATTCTATCTTTGTGTAATGGTTGTTGTCGTCCTATATTTTCTTATTTGGAGTTATAGGATGTGTTGGGCGGGTTTGGAACAGGTTGGTTGAGCTTAGGAACCAAAACTAGTTGCCCAGATTTTGGCTTGTCCGCTCGAGCGGGGGTTTTGGCGCTCGAGCGGGAAAAACACCCATCCAGTATTTCTTGTGCAGGGTTGGACGCTCGAGCGGAAGTTGGGCCGCTCGAGCGGGAGTGTGTGAGTACCGCTTGAGCGGGGATTTGGACGCTCGAGCGGGGACCTGGTTTGTCGAGATGCTGGGAGTGTGCATCCGCCGCTCGAGCGTGGGATTGTCCGCTCGAGCGGGAGTCTGTGAGTGTCCTCTCGAGCGGGAGTTTGTCCGCTCGAGCGGGGCGGCTGAGTATAAAATCGTGTTTTAGCGTTTTAAAGCAGTTTTTCATCTTCTTTCCAGTTTATAAAACCCTAGGTTACGAGTTCTCTCTCTCCCAACTCATCTTCTCTCTTAGGATTGATCTATTTAGAGTGTGTATCTACCCTAGTTCCTTCATTAAAAAGGTAGAGGAGAGTGAGGGCTACATTTTAATTTGAGAAATTGTTGGTTTGGAGCACTTTGGAGTTTTGGGCATCATCTTCATCTTCTCCTTTTTGAGTTATTTCTTCGAGGTAGGGATTTCCTACTCCATTTATACTCTTTAATCCTAAGTGGTGGTATTTTGGTATGTGGGGGTAGTTTGGTGATTTTGGGAGAAACCTTAGGGTTTTGTCATAGATTAATTTATATAATTAATTTAAAGGAAGATTGTGTTATTGGGGTAAATTCATGAGATTTGGGGAATTTAGTGGTTTATTGTTGTATTTGGTAGTTTAAATACTTACCTTAGAGAATACTGAAATTATTGAAATTACATTTATTGTAATAGTTATTTCTTGCTTAGAAATAATTGTTTTGGGCTATCGGTGGAGGATAGTCATTGATTGTTGTAGACCTTGCATGCGGCTTAGGTATAACTGAAATTAAGTCATTTATCTTGACTGTTGAATTAATACAGAACATTCATGTATTGATTATGTGTTGTATATGGCAATTGTGTGTTTCATTGCATATGCATTTGGTTTGGAGGAGATAGGGGATGAACTCCACGGTTTAGGGGAAGATAGGGGATGGACCTCTAAACCGGAATTGTTGGGAGGAGATAGGGGATGGACTCCATTAGCATCACTTTTACGTGTGCTTATTGATAATAGAAATATTTCTATTTGTTGTTGATATGATACATCACCAAAATGTGTATCAGTTGGGAAGTATGGAAGTGAATTTGATTGTGATTGATATAATACCAACATGTGTATTCGTTATGTTAGGTTTAACTTGAATTGTTATTCCTGTTGAATTGGAAGCATTGTTAATAAAAGATGAAACCCCAGTTGAGTTATTTGGCCAGGTTCTGAGCCATAAATGGTAAGTGAATTATGCCATAGACAATGTGTCATAGGCAATGTAGACATTCGTGTCATGAAGTTGTAAATTGAATACCCTGTGTTAACCATGTATCGGGTGCTACTGCTTTAGTTAATTCTTATGCTTGGTTTAGTATTTCTCTACTGGAAGCCTTTATTCACCGAAATTCTGAAATTTATTTTCTATGCACATCTTTGCATCCTCATTCCATTCTAGGCATTCTTAGGCCTAGTTTAGGACATCGTAATGAGGATATAGATATAGAACACACCAAGACAATTTAGGGATTTAATTATTGTACTTCCCAACTGTTAAACTTAGTGTGTGTTCTATTTGTTAACTGTTTAGGGTTGGCTCTCGGGGACGCGCTCTAGCTGCTAATAGCCCAATCTCTGTGAGTAACAACTGTGTAAAGATATGTTCGAAAGATGATTTTCTGAAACATTCAATTGAACTGTTTACTGAAAAATATTGATTACTGAATTGAATTGTGATTACTGAATTGAATTGTTACTGAAATGTTTATTTTAAATGGAATGAATGTATGTCCTTTATTTCTGAACTGTACTGTGGCATCCTTAGCACCTACTGTCATTGACTGTTACAGAGCTCTGTCGGTTTCCTTGTGGAACCATACTGTTTACTGAATGACTGGCCATCATTACTGTTGGGTCTGTCAAGGCCCGGTCCTTTTGGACCTACTGTTTATAGGCTAATGGATGTACCACATATGACTGATTGATTGAAATACTGATTGACTGAAATACTGAAGGATTGATATACTGTTTAATGAATTGATTTCATTACTGTAAGGACATTCATTCATAACCCCTTTACGCGTTATGTTATTCACTGGGCTTTAGCTCACTGTTTATATATATATGTAGGTTCTCAGCAGCCAGACCAGAGCTAGGAGCGTGGGTTGGTCCCCAGTTTTGTCAAGCCAGCCTATGTGCCTCACCGTGAGGTTCCGTGTTGCCGTGTGATGGCCTTGGGATTTTGTTTTAAGTTTTTCCCATCGGTCTCCTCACTGTTTTGTATTGACCTAACGGATTGTATAGACTGTTTACTGTTTACGGTACTGTTATCGAGGGGTTAAGTCCCCGTACTGAATGTTGTGTCTGACTGTATATAGACCGTACTGTTTGAACCGTATGAATGCATGAAAATGTTTTTGGCATACAGATTTTCACAGCTCAATGGACACTAGTTATTGGCTTTGAACTGTTATATTGATTACTGGCCGGTTACGGTGCTAAACCCATAGGGCCGGGTTTGGGTCGTGACACCTGTAACAAGCACCAGATAGTTTATAACAAACTCCCTTATGGTTCTTACCACATTCGGAACAGGGCGGTATAGACCGGTTCCCTTGACTAGAAGTAGTCGTTGACCTTGTATTTTGCTTCTTGTTCAACGGGTTATTCTTGCCTTTCTTGAACTTAAAACCCTGCCTTTTACCACGCCATTCTGACGCTGGTGTTTCAGTTTGTTTCAGTGCCTCAATATTTGACTCGGCCATTAGTGCTCGGTCAAGAACATTTACATAGTTCGGTAATTTCAGAACATTTATTCTGTCCAGTATTGCAACATTAAGGCCGCCTTCAAACTTCCTGGCCTTCTTATAGTCGGTGTCCACCATGTGTGGTGCATATCTAGCAAGCTCGGTGAACTTTGTTTCATATTCAGCAACGGACATTGTGCCCTGTCTCAGTTGTTCAAATTCGGTCACTTTTCTGTCCTTGACACACTGAGGGAAATACTTTTCGAAAAAGGACTCCTTAAACTGAGCCCATGTCAGAACGGTGTTGGTGTCACGGACTAGCATCCACCACCTTCTAGCCTCTTCTTGCAAGGTGAAGGTAGCTAACAGTACTTTATGTGCCTCCGAGCACGGAAACACTTCAAACAATTTTTCAGTCTCCAAAACCCATGCTTCAGCCTTTAGCGGCTCAAGGCCTCCCTGAAAGGATGACGGTTTCATTTTGCTGAACTTTTGGGTAAGAGCAATTATGTCTCCATCATTAGCATCCTGTTCCGGCTGTACCGGAGGAGGAGGTGGGGGCTGTTGGTTCTGTTGTTGTTGTTGTTGTTGCCTTAAGGCCTCAGTCAGTAATTCAACAGTTCTTTCCAGTCTGGCCATTCTGGCCTCAGATGATTCAAGTTCAGTAGCAGTGTTTGCATTATCCATTTCACTATATATGCAACACAGTAACAATAAACATAGGCAGTCGCATACTTTAAACATTTAAACATAAACAGTTATGTGTTTAAACACATTAACACATATTCATGTCATGTCCACACACTTTTCATGCTCATGTGATGCCCTAATTGCTTTTCTAGGACACCCTATAGCTTATTTGGACATGTGTGCGGTATAACTCGTGGTTAAGTATCGCTCTGATACCACTCTGTCACGACCCAAACCCGCCCCTAAGGGTTTAGCACCGTAACCGGCCAATAATCCGTGATTACCGAAGGCCTGCTTAACAGTAATACAGTAAAACAGAGTACAGGGACATGGCGAAAGCCAAAACAGTAAATAAACAATGTCCAATGAGCTGTGACAGTCTGTATGCAAAAAGACTTCTCATACATATATATATATATACGCAGTACAGAACAGTATGCACAATATTTACAGTCATTCAGAACAGGGACCAAATCCCTATTAAACAGTACAGTACAGTGCTATGTCTATACAGTCATACAAAACAGATACAGAGACAGACGGGGGAAATTAAAACACCCCTAAGCCATAGCTTGGCAAGCTCAGAACCTCGCAGTGAGGCACGGTAGTTGGCTTGACAAAAAAAAAGAGAGTCTAACCCTCGCTCCTAGCTCCGGTCTGGTGCCTGAACACCTACATATATATATATATAAACAGTGAGCTAAAGCCCAGTGAATAACATAATGCGTAAAGGGGTTTAGAATGAATGTCCTTATAGTAATGAAAACAGTTCATTGATTCAGTATATCAGTCATTCAGTCATATGTAGTACATCCATTAGCATAGCAGTACAGTAAACAGTAGGTCTTGAAAGACCAACAGTCAGTGATGGCCATCAATCAGTAAACAGTAGTGGTTCCAACAAGGGAACCGACAGAGATCTCTGTGACAGTAACAGTAAACAGTAGTTGCTAAGGATGCCACAATACAGTTCAGAATATAGGACATACATTCATTCGATTAACAGTATCAGTTTAGAAAACAGTTCAGTTAAACAGTCAGAAATATTCACAGTTGAACATATCTTTACACAATTGTTACTCACAGAGTTCTGGGCTACAATTAGGCTAGAGCGCGTCCCCAGATGCCAACCCTACACGGTATACAGGATGAACACACAATAAGTTATTCAGTCGGGAAAAAATAACTTAATCCCTAATTTGCCTTGGTGTGGTTCTAAATCAATATCCTTATTAAGATGCCTTAAACATGCCCTAGGAATGCCTAGGATGGAAAGAGGATGCAAAGTTGCAGTTAGAAACACTTTACAAAATTTTCAGAAAATAGGGGTCTCGCTCGAGCGTGGCTTTCTACGCTCGAGCGGACATGCAGACAAAGGAGCTACGCTTGAGCGTGACTTCCGTCGCTCGAGCGGACTGTAAGCTACAGTGAAAATACTGGATGCGCAAAATTCACGCTCGACGGGCGCTCGACCTTCGCTCGAGCGTGAGACACAAGTCCTCGCTCGAGCATGAATTCTCTCGCTCAAGCGGACTGCAAGCTCATGTAAAGTACTGGATGCACGCATTTCACGCTCGAGCGTCACTTTACTCGCTCGAGCGAAAGGCATGATCACAGAGTGTACGCTCGCTCGAGCATGGGTCCAAAATCTGGAAATTCCATATTTGAACCTCAAGCTCAAAACCAAGTTTTAATGCATCAAAACCGAACCTCTTGGACTAATTTTCTGGAAAACTCATGTAGACTCATAGTATAACATGTTTCAAAGGTCAATTTGAGAAATCAAAGCCCAAGGGTAGTTCAATTAAATCCAATTTCAAACCAATTTTTATGAACATGATCTCAAATGAACATGCATGAACTTTAAACAACTTCCAAGCTTTAAACATGTTCTCATGAGCCAATTCTTTTCAAAACAAGATGAAATCATGGTCTTAAACATAATTATGAGCATACATGTAACATTTTGCCATGAAAACAACTTAAACTCAACAATACAAACATGCATGTATGGAATGGGCTTCAATTCAACATTACTAGACTAAATCTTGACTTAGATCACTAGAGGCTCATGAATCATGCAAGAACAAGCTTTGAATGCACAACTAAAAGGATAGGTTCCTTACCTACGTCCTCAAGTGCAAGCCTAGAAGCTTAATTGACAATCTACACTTCAACTCATTCAATTTCAAGCAAATCCCCAAGTTTCCAAGCCAATTAGAGATGAAGTCACACTCTTTCCTAACTCTCTCCCTAGTTCAGTGGAGTTCAACAAAATGGCTGATGAAATGTGTTTTGATATAAAGGAATGAGTCTCAAAAGTGCTAAGCTAGTGGCCCACTAGTGGTGGCCCACTAGTGGTGGCAAAATGGTGAATAAACCAACTCATGCAATTTAGCTTATTCTAATCTAGTTTAATCATACCAAAATAATTTTCAATTAAAGATACCATAAAATTACATAAATTCTAATTAACACAGAACATCAATCAATTTCAGATTCAGCCGCCGATAAGGCCTTCAATTTGTAATTTAAACATAAAGACATGAACAGATAATTAGACAGTCAACAGATAGGATATGCATTTAAACAGATACAGTCGTTCAATCAGTTTCGGATTTCAGTCAGTCAGTTCAGTATTTCAATCAGTTCGATTACTTATCATAATCAATCTCAGTTTAGCAGTAATCAGTAATTAATTGGTAAGCACTGGTGAGGGTTGTTACACTGGTTCAGTGAGTGGTTTAAAGAATTAGGCCCTGTCAATTCTTATAGAAGCAATCCCACTTCACACTCATATAGATGACTCTACTTGAGTATCCTGCTATACTCAGCTCAACAGCTCAACACACTAGAGTCATTAAAAGCTTAGCTCAACCTCTACTCTTGCAGGTATCATTGATAAAAGAAATGGCTGGAGGTTTAACCTCTTCAGTGACATACCACTGTTACACGCAATTAGGTTGTCCCATTGAACCTAGATCTTGGGATCTCCAGTCAAATAGGTTGGGTTTCCATTCCGATAACACCTTACACTAAAGGCCTTAACCCCATTCCTTCTAACGACTTTTCTACTAACACTCGATTTAACCCTTTGCTTAGCGGATCCACAATGTTGTCCTGAGACTTTACATAGTCTAAAGTGACAACTTCGTTCAAGAGTAGTTGCTGTATGGAATTGTGTCTACAACGAATATGTCTAGACTTTTTATTATACAAATTATTCTGTACCCGTCCAATCGCCAATTGACTATCACAATAAATATAGATGGCTGGTACAGGTCTCAACCAACGTACTCAACGAACTGGCGAAGCCATTTAGCTTCTTCCGCTACTTTATCCAAAACAATAAACTCAGATTTTATCGTTGATCTCGATATATACATTTACTTAAAAGATTTCCAAGACATGGCTGCCCCTTTGAGGGTAAACACAAAACCACTAGTGGATTTGGAGTCTTTTATGTCAGATATCCAATTAACGTCACTATACCCTTCTAGTACATCTGGGTATCTGGTATAATGCAACCCATAACCCCAGGTGTAGCATAGATAACCTAACACCTGCATAATGCCTCTCCAATGAGTAGCATTCGGATTACTCGTGTATCTACTAAGTCTGTTAACAGAGTAGACTATAATCCGGCCTTATACAGCTCATCAGATACATCAAACTTCCAATGACTCGAGAATATTCTAGCTGAGAAACACTCTCACCATTATTCTTGGTCAAATGTAGACTCACGTCTACCAATGTCCTAGACACACTTGTATCTGATTTGCCAAATTTCTCAAATATCTTCTCAATATAGTGAGATTGAGAAAGTACAATACCATCAGATGTTCTGATAATCTTACCACCCAGAATTACATCTGCAAGGCCCATATCTTTCACGTCAAACTTAGAGTTTAACAATCTTTTGGTAATTCGAATCATCTCATCATTGCTACCAACAATGAGTATGTCACCTACGTATAGACACAAAATGACATAACCTCTGTTAGTGTCTTTGACATATACGTAATTATCACACTCATTTATTCTAAACCCATTTGACAACATAACATTATCAAACTTCTTATGCCATTGCTTGAGAGCTTGCTTTAAGCCATACAATGATTTGACAAGCTTACAGACTTTCTTATTTTGTCTTGGAGCTGAAAATCCCTCGGGTTGCTCCATGTAGATTTCTTTATCTAGATCTCCATTTAAGAAAATTGTCTTTAAGTCCATCTGATGTATCTCCAGACCTTGTAAAACTATTATCGCAATCACCATGTGAATGTATGTAATCCTTGTCACAAGTGAATACGTATCAAAATAATCCAGACCTTCGCACTGCCTGTATCCTTTGATAACTAATCTAGCTTTATACTTATCAATTGACCCATCAACTTTCATCTTTCTTTTAAAGATCCACTTACTCCCCAAGGCCTTACTGTTTGGGGGTAGATCAACCAACTCCCAAGTATGGTTCTGCAAGATGTAGTCAATCTCACTTTTGATTACTTCTTTCCACAAAAGACTTTTAGGTGAAGTTACAGCTTCATGAAAAGTTCGAGATTCTCTCTCTAACATATAAGTCAAGAAGTCCAGACCAAAAGACTTTGCACTCCTAGCCCTCTTACTCCTTCTTGGCTCATCTACATCTTCAGCTTGATCATTAACTTGATCATTTAAGTGATCATCTGTTTAATCAGCTATGTGATCATTGTTACCTTCAACCTTTTCCATGGAACTCTGAATCCCTTGTTGGAGACGACACGAAAATACATTTTCAAAGAAAGATGCATTTCTTGATTCCATAATAGTATTCTTGTGTATATTGGAATAACAGACCTATACACAAGAAATTGATATGCACTGTTATTATGTTCATATCCACTGAATACACAATCCACTGACTTAGATCCTATCTGAACTCGCTTAAGTGTAGGCACCACCACTTTTGCAAGACACCTCCACATTCGTAAGAATTTATAAGAAGGCTTGATGCATTTCCATAACTCATACGGGGTCTTGTCTACCTTCTTCCAAGGTACTTTATTCAGAATGTAATTCGCGGTGCTTCCCCCCATATATTCTGTGGCAATCCAGAACTTATTAACATTGTATTCATCATCTTCTTTAGCATCGTATTCTTTCGCTCAGCAATCCCATTTTACTGAGGAGAATAAGGTGTTGTGGTTTGGTGGATAATTCCGAATTGAGCATAAATCTCAATAAACGGTGATTCATACTCACCACCATGATCACTTCTTAAAGCCTTAATCTTGCGACCTAACTGATTCTCAACTTCATTCTTATAAAGAGCAAACTTGTCAATAGCCTCATCTTTGCTTTTGAGAAAATACACATAACAATACTTAGTGCAATCATCAACAAAAGTGATGAAGTACTTATTGCCACAACGTGATTGTATAAACTTTAAGTCGCACATATCACTATGCACTAAGTCCAACGGCTCTGAACTTCTTTCAATAGAATGAAATGAAGGTCTTGTCAACTTTGCTTCAACACAAGTTTCACACTTGTGTTTCGGATTAATCTTAAAAGATGGTATGTGATCTAACTTGATTAATCTATGTAAAGATTCAAAATTCAGATGTCCTAGCTACCATGGAACAAATTGGAAAACTCAAGTATGTAAGCAGAAGAAGATGCATCTTTATTCATCTTTAGGATAATAGTCATTACGTTGAGTTTAAATATATCCCCCAACATATAACCCTTACCGACATACACTCCGCTCTTGGTCAGTACGAAAACCATGTTTGTTGAGAAGAGACCCCGAGACAAGATTCTTACGAATGTCCGAAATATACAGGACTTCGTTCAAGGTCAGCTCCTTTCCTGAGTTCAACTTTAGGACCACTTTTCCTTTTCCCTCAACAATTGAGGTAGTAGAACTCCCCATAAATAATTTCTTACTGTTTATAACCGACTCAAAAGTTGTAAACAACTTCTTCTCGGAGCAGATGTGGCGTGTAGCCCCAGTATCAATCCACCATTCTCTTAGGTTTGAACCCACCAGATTCACCTCAGAGACAACGACAGACAAGTGCATGTTATCCTTATCATGGGAGTGCTCTTGCATATATACCATGTGAGCACGAGGTTTGGTCTTGTATGGTTTCTTCTGCTTGCGGCAGTCACTAGCCCAATGTCCCTCGCTACCACAGTTGTAGCACTTCCCTAAGAACCGATAACCAGGTTCCTGCGACTTGTATGCTGGCTTCTTTGCAACACCACCCCTTGGCCCCAGCTTTGAGCCCTTGTTTACAAGGGCCTTCTTCCTCACCCCAGAAGTAGGGATGGCAATTTGAACCCGGCCCGACAGGGACCCAACCCCCCGACCCCGATTAGAGCGATTTTTCCCCGAAAAATACCCCCGATGGGCCGGGGATGGTATTCAAAAATAAATCCCCCGATGATTTTCGGGCCGGGGATGGTGATACATTTCTCAGCCCCGACCCCAGCCTAACCCCGGCCCCGACCCCCGCCCGTTTCCCCGAATTAAAATTACCATTATACCCCCTGTCTATATATATATGTGAGTCTATTTTGTTGACTCATTTTAGGGTTTGGTTCACTCACACACACAAACACATCACCTCTCTCTCTCTGCTCTACTCACACACAGCCATCGTGTTGCTCCTTCACCGCTAGCCTCACACACACACGGCCATCGCTCATATACACACAGTCGTCGGCTGTTGCTCCCTCACATACAGCCATCATAATACCAAGGAAGACATTTCTCTCTTCTCTCTCTCTCTCTCTCTCTCTCTCTCTCTACATTTATGTAGATATATATATATATATATGTGTGTGTGTGTGTGTGTGTGTGTGTGTGTGTGTGTGTTTATAGATAATTATATATGTATATGTATATATGTTGAAATTAAGCTCAACACTGAAAAAGGGACAATCGATCTGTGTTTGTATGTTCATATATATATGTATATATATATGTGTGTGTTCATATATGTATATGTGTGTGTGTGTGTTTATATATATATCCCAATATACATCTATGTCCTTCTAGATCTATGTCCAACATACACTAAACATCTATGTCCTTCTAGATCTGGAAAAATGAATAGATCTATGTTGATCTCATCTCTCTCTCTCTCTCTCTCTCTCTCCCTCAAGCCTTCATCTTCATTCTACACTAAACACTCCTCTGTTGCTGCTGGTTTTTTTTTTTTTTTTTTTGGCCGGGAAATATTCGGAGTCGGGGAAACCCGACCCCCGTTAGGAGTGGGAGTGGGGACAGTGATAGGTTCCCCGTCGGGGATCAAGACCGGGGACAGAAAAATTTTCACAATCGGGGATCGGGGACGGGGAGTGTGATCCCCGCCCCCGCCCCGGCCCGTTGCCATCCCTACCCAGAAGATTTGCCATGTTCAATGACATTGGCCGTCATAGAGGAGGTACTTCCTTCTTTTTTTTCTATTATCTTCCTCAATTCGGAGTCGAACAACTAGCTCTTCAACTGATATTTCCTTGCACTTGTGCTTCAAGTAGTTCTTTAAGTCCTTCCAATCATTGGAAAATTTCTTAATGATCATAGCACCTTGGAATGACTCGTTCAAAGGCATCCCCTCAGCATGAATTTCATGCAAGATCACTTGGAACTCCTAGACTTGGCTTATCACAGTTTTTGAATCTATCATTTTAAAGTCTAGGAACCAGCCAACGACAAATTTCTTTGCCCCGGCGTCCTCGGTCCTATATTTCTTGTCCAGAGATTCCCATAACTCCTTTGCTAAGCTCTTCACACAAAACACACTATAGAGTGAGTCTGCCAAGCTGTTGAACACACAGTTCCGACAAAGATAGTCTGTCTGTTTCCATGTGTCAAGTGCCATGATTTTCTGCCTGTTTGGCTCATTCTCTGCCACGACTGGAGGATCCTCGCTCAAAACCTTTGTAAGGTTCAGCGTGGTCAAGTAGAACTACATTTTTTGTTGCCATCTCTTGAAGTTCACCCCAACAAATTTCTGTAAGCGCTCATGATGACTGAGCGGTCCTTCCGGAACAGCCGGAGTAACACCAGGGTTGACCACAAAGGTCACAGTTGGGGTTAGCAAGTCAGTTGCCTCGGGGTTTAGATCCTCACCAACATTAGCAATAGCAGCGTCATTAGTGACAGATGTCATTTTTGAAAAAGACAACAGAATATCACTTTCTGTGTTTTCACAAATTAAACTTTTCCCTTAGAAAATCCCACAGTTAGAAATTTAATTCAAAACTAGTCTCACCACTTAAATTAGAATCGAACATGGTCAAGAATGTTTCCAGGAAGACTGGAGAGGTCACATCAGTCCCACTTAAAACTCAATTAACCTTTTTACAAAACTTTTAAGAGCATGTTGACTCTCACTCCATGAGAAACAATTTTTTAAATTAAATTTACCAAAGATGAACTAGGTTAAAATAAATCAAGGTCCAACACTTACAAGCAATTTAAAAATTGCTAACCAAAATTACAAACAATGTAAAAACTGCTATAACAAAATAAGCAAATAAAATGCTTTTACATATTGGTAAAAAAACCACAACAAAATCTCAAGCAAAACAATTGATTCAATTATATAGTCCAAACCTTTGTTGCAAGCCCAAATTTTGTTCATTTGAATTTGTATTTTTTTTTTCCTCGCATAGGTATTCCTGTAAAGAAGTTAGTAGAAAATCATAAGAAAATACAAACAAAATAATCTAAACAAAATATAATAAATTAATTGAAACCATCTAGCCAACTATTGAATAATAAAATTAACCAATAAATTAAAATGCTAGATGAGTTACAAAACCAAAATAAAATTTGTAACTTCACAATTAAATTAAAACTATAAAATAAAATTTGTAACTCCACAATGAAATTAAAACTTTTAAATTAAATTTGTATCTTCACAATTAAATTAACACTTTAAATTAAAATCTGTAATTCCAAAATTAAATCAAAACTTTATGGATAATTAACATGTAAATATCATACACATGACTATAGACACAATTAGCATGTAATAAAAATTAAAATCTAATTTTTTTTTGAATATGCTAATTATGTTGTGAAACTATTAAATAAAGAAGCATACAAATCATGGTAGGACGTAACAAGCATGCTCATAGAATTATATTCTAATAATCAATATGCAAAATTACTAGAGATCTAAAAATAAAATATTCTAATTACATTGAAAATTAGACCAGAACATTGTAAATATGATTTACATATAAGAATTTTGACAAATTACATGTTAACAGAATAAAATATATATGAACACATTGGACTTCTAATCGTGAATGTTTTATATGAAACAGTGGCCTATTATCCTCCGAAACAGTGGCAGGTAGATAGCCACTTTTATTATTCTAACCATACATTTCAAAGAACAAACAGTGGCCTTATAATGTAAATTAAATTGAATATCTAATAGCCAGCATGCAAAAATATTAGATTAATATCCTAATCAAAGACTATCATAGAAATTGTTGGCGCAGTCTACGAACAACCACGGAAAGGAAAACTGGGCAAATTAATTGTATCACATAAAACAATTGCAGGCAACACTATTATATATATATATATATATATTTTTTCCCTTTTTTTTTTTTCATTGTAACAAGTACCGCAGTTTAGATATAAATCTATTAAATCAATTACATGGGAAAACAAACAGTAGCCTACACATATATCTAATATATAAAACAATAGTCTATATGCAATTGTTGGTAAAACAACCAAACAGTGAGCTATTCATCATGCAAACAGGCACCTTCTTTTCTTTTTTTTTTTCTTTTTTTTTTTCACATATTGATACGAAAGCAATTAAACTTATCCAATTACATATGAATTTATCCCTTCAAATTCCATGAAAAATATATAATATGTTTTAAGTTTGTTCTACGAATTGTGTGATAACATAAATAAAATAAATTCATATATTTAACAATCTAAATTTCATGCTAGAAATTATACATAGATAGAACAAAAATTCATAAGAATAGAATTGCATAAGAAAGCAAATCGGAGCCTACACTAGACGGTGTCCGTAAAATAGATTAGCCGCCTCACCGATTAGGTGTTGGAGGTTGTTCGACGTCTGTCTTTCAGGATACAACAGTTGGACTAGCTATGCAATGCATCGACTGAATAGTTTTGGCGAATAGAATTTTGCAACACTCTCTCATAGGAAGAATATAAAATAAACTGGAAAACTTAGGAAGATAAGAATAACAGCAATTTCTGGTGTAGAAAGCTAAAGGAGAAGACCTCATTTTATACACATGGAGGGAGAGAGGAAAAAGCTCCCCTACAACAACTGCAGGAATTAATTCTGCAAAACCAATGGGTTTAATTCCATCATCAATAGAGGAGAGACTAGGTTTTCCTGCCGCCCACACTTCTGACTTGGCCACTACTACAAAAATAGTTAAAGATCACACTTTGACAAAAAAAAATATCTCACTTTTATTGGAAGTGTGATAAAAAAAATTAGATTGATATTTTAATCACACTTAATTTGATTGAGTGTGATAATATTCATTTTTTATGTCACTTTTCAATTAAGTGTGATTTATATATATATATATATATATTTTTAATCACACATTCTAATTAAAGTGTGATTATATATACACTACTACTTTTTTATCACACTTTTTAAATAAGTGTGATTAGATATATATTTTTTAATCACACATTCTAATTAAAGTGTCATTATTTATATATTTTTTAATCACACCTTCTAATTAAAGTGTGATTGTATATACACTACTACTTTTTAATCACACTTTTTAAATAAGTGTGATTATATATATATACATATTTTAATCACACATTTTAATTAACGTGTGATTATTTATATATTTTTTAATCACGCCTTCTAATTAAAGTGTGATTATATATACATTACTATTTTTTAATCACACTTTTTAAATAAGTATAATTATATATATATATATATATATATATTTAATCAAACTCCACTATAAGAAAAAACATCTTTGGGGACCAAAAAAGCACATTTGGTCGCTGAAAGTATAGGTTTTGGCGACTAAAAAAGCATTAGTAGCCAAAAGTAAAGATTTTTGGCGACTAAAAAAATTTAGTAGCAAAAAATATAGGTTTTGGTGACTAAAAATCTGTTTGGTTGCCCATATATGGCTTTTATCGACTAAAAAAACTTTAGTAGCCAAAAGTAAGGCTTTTTGGCGACTAAAAAAAAATTAGTAGCCAAAAGTGAGGTATTGGGTGACTAAAAAGATGTTTGGTCTCCAAAAGTGAGGTTTTTACCGACTAAAAAAATTTTAGTAGCCAAAACTGAGACATTGGGCGACTAAAAAGATGTTTAGTAGCCAAAAGTGAGGCTTTTTGGCGATTAAAAAGAAGTTTAGTCGCCAAAAGTGGTAATTTTAGCCCGGGAATTAAATTTTTTAACGACTAAAAAATAATTAGTAGCCAAAAGTATAGAATTGGCGACTAAAATTATGTTTAGTCGCCAAAAGTGGTCTCTTTTTTTTTCTAGTAAATAATTTATTTTTACATAAATTATGTTCAATAAAAAAATAATTATCTTTATATGTATACTTTTATATTAATACGGGTCTATATACTATATAAATAATATATGTTGCACACTTAAAGGTTTGATTTAAATATTATTAATCACACTTAAAAGGTGTGATCTAAATATTATTAATTACACAATATTTTTAATTACACTTAAAATGTGTGATCTAAATGTTATTAATCACACTTAAAAGGTGTGAGCAAATGAGAAGGTAGTGAGTGTAATTTTTTTTTTTCATGAATGAGCTTTTGACGACTAAAAGGTTTGATCTAAATGTTATTAATCATACTTAAAAGATGTGATCTAAATATTTTTAATCACACTTAAAATGTGTAATCTAAATGTTATTAATCACACTTAAAATGTGTGATTAAAAATAACCCCTTTTAATCACACTCCCAAAGATCACCCTTGAATAAAACTTAAAATGTGTGATTAAATAACATACATCACACAAAAAAAGTGTGATCTTTATCTGTTTTTTTATAGTAGTGGGCCCAAAAAGATTAAGATGGCTGGGTGGGTCAGCCAAGCCCAAGCCCAAGCCCAAACCCAAGATCCACGAACCTCGGACCCAGGCCCGGCCCGGTCTGAGCAGCGTGCGTGGCAATTTTTGTATAACCAACTTGGACCATAGTCTTACCTCAAGTCCATCCTTGAAACATCTATAATTCCTTGGGTAAACTACCAATAGGTCCTAATAGTTAGACTTAATTCCCATCAAGTCCTATTGAAAATAAATCTTGGTAAAATTATCGCTAAAAATAATTTTTTTTTGACAATTTTTTACATACGTCACTAAAAATTGATAATTAATGACTTTTTTTTATCCTGATTTTTACATACGTCACTAAAACTTCTCATAGGACCTATTAGACAATAAGTCCACTTATTAGGACCTATACATAAATACTCCTAATTCCTTTCCTTCGAAAAATTTGGATGCTCCAAAGGGCTTATACCCTTATGCAAAAAATAGGTTTTAAATACCCATCAATGTTCTCCTTTACAATCAATATGGGAAGGTGTTACATGTATCTCAATACCTCTTTCATGAGGCTAACTTAATGAGTCAATTTCTCATTCAAACCTTAATGGTTTTTTGATCATTCTTTCTGTAGTGTAAATATTACATTACAAAGAATCTAAACTCACTTTAATCTACCTCAATTGAGGTTTAACACCCACTTTAATATTGCATTAAAGTCACCAAAAAATCATTATTTTTCCAGCACTTCTGCAACCCACTACTACCATACTCCACCTCACCATCAGCACAATCGCATCAAACAACCACAATTCCAACTAGGGCATTACCAACGTTAAAAATAAAAATAAAAAACTAGAGCACTACCATGCCTCACCAAAGATCACTAAGGGTTGGTGTGGCAACCCTTGAAAAAGCCAAAAAGTTAAAAAGTTATCTAAAAAGTTAAAAAGTTATCACTATTCACCAATAAAAATATAGTAAAATATTCATTAAATTGGATGGTAAAGTTGGGCTCGTAGGGGCTCACCATGGGTCCCGTTTTCATAATCTGAACCGTCAATATGTAAAACTAGTCTAATACTATATGCCTATAAAAAATCACGTCTATCGGATATCGCTAACTACATGATCAAATCAGTTTTGTATAAAAATAGATGGTGTTATAGTTAACAATTAACAAAAAAACTAACACGATCAGATAGCTATCGATATCCAATCAACGTGATTTTTTACAAGCATGTAGTACTCGACGAGTTCTACACATTGAACAGTTCCGATTAGGAAAACGGGACCCATGGTGGGCCCCCACGGGCCAAACAACACCATCGAATTAAAGCCCGAGAAGTAGACAATATTTTCTCATCTACTCACCCAGCCAGTCACCACTGTCATTACGTATGGCTCCTACCCTATCTTCTCCTACACACTTATTTATAAAAAAATTTAATACACATTTTTTTCATAAAAAGTCAAAAAGTTAATCCAAACGTTCATATTTTTTTTCTTAACTTTTTAGTCCAAAAAGACAAAAAGTGTACTTATTTAGAACACTCCCAAACAACCCCTAAGTTAGGGACTGCACATATTTGCAAAAAGAAAAACGAGTAAAACTTAGCACCTCCCACCATAACACCACCATGTGCACAACTTTAGTACCTTGTCTCACCATGGCTACTTGTGACATTCACTCCATCATCTAAAAATTGACTTTTGGTTGGACAATCAAACACTAAAATCCCAAATAAAAAAAAATTTGAAAAAAAATCCAAAATCAATAGACAAAAAATCTAAATTAAAAAAAAAAAAAAAACCGCAAATCAACATTGAAAAATCCCAAATCAAATCTTGTTGTGCTATCAAACTTGAATCAAAATATCACAAAATCAAATGTCAAATCCAAATTAAATCTCAAATTAAAATCCGCAAATAAGAGTGAGAAAGAAGAAAGAGAGAGTGACTGGTGATGTCATCATAATCAGTCAGTTGAGCTAACAAAGGGTTAATAACAATTCCGGTTGGTAGCTTGAAATGAGGAATGGCTTGAATGGCCCGACACCAAAACGACGTAGTTTTGGTGTTTTTTTTTTTCGCATTATTCTGAAGAGAAGAAGATGAACATCATAGTACTCTGTTTCTTTCACCATTTTTCCAGAGAGAATAAGATCAAAGTGAAGATGATGCAGAAAGAGAGGCAAAAGGTGGGTTATGTGTGGAGAGAGAGAGAGAGAGAGAGAGAGAGAGAGGGGCACACCCATGAGAGTGAGTTGGCTTTCCAGTTCTTAACTCATCACCACCATCATCATCATCATCATCATCATCAACATTTTTTTTTTTCCCTTCATCCTCAAATTTTGAAATCAGAGTTTGCAACAACATCTTCATCAACATCATCACCAGCATCATCATCATCAACAAAAAAAAAAAAAAAATTTCCCTTCATCTTCAGATTTTGAAATCAACATCTTCATCAACATCTTCAGATCCAAATCAACATCATCATCATCTCCAGATCAACATCATCATCATTCCCAGATCTTCATCATCTTCATCATCTTCATCAACAAAAAAAAAAAATAAATAATCTTCATCCTCAAATCCAGATCTACTGGAAGGGGGGGAAAAGTAGAGAAATTTCGCCTCTTCTCTTCTCTCTTCTCTCTTCTCTCTTCTCTCTTTCTCTCTCCCCTCTTCCCTCATCTCTTCCCTCTGTATTTGAAAGTAAGAGAAAGAAAAACAAAAATAAAAAAAATAATACCCAAAACGACGTCGTTTTGGATATTCGGGCCAATTTCGAGCAACAAAGTATTATTGGGGTTAATAAATGTGGGAAATCATAAGGTGAAAGCTTAGGGAGGACAGAGTAATTTTTCAAATATCGAGAGAAATATATAATTTAAGTAAATTTTAATGGGTGTCAATATAATTTATTCAAAATTCAACTGCTTAGTGGAATAAATTGAATTATTACTAATTGATGCCAACTTCAACCAAATAAGTAGTCAAGCACAATGAAGACGTCACTTTTTAAGATTTTATTTTGAGAATAAAATCATTGGCGTTAACTCATTGCTTAAAACTTGTGTTAGGTCCCTTTACTGTCAAATCCGGAGACAAAACTTTGTGTTGATAAAAATGTAATTTTTGTGTTTTTGTTCTTCCCGCTCGAGCAGGGTCTTGTGCGCTCAAGCGGATATTAGAGGATCTCAGTATTTTGACAGGGCAGCAAAAGTACTGGTGGGTGTGATTTCACGCTCGAGCGGAATCTCCTGCGCTCGAGCGCACCTCAGTTTAGTCACACGCATATTTTGTTCAGTCCGCTCGAGCGAACTATGGAGCGCTCGAGCGGAGATCGCGGACCCAGATTCTCTATTTAAACCTGTTGAGGTTATTGTTTAGGATTATTTTTTCCTAGATCTTGTTTAGGGTTTTCTAGGGTTTTGTTTGAAGTTTTCTTCTGAGTTTTTTGATAGTTTTCCTTGATGTTCTTGAGAGAGTTCTAAACTTATGTATTGAGATTCATACATCAAGGAGGTTGATACTTTACATTCAAGAGAGTTCTCTTCGGTGGCTTCCGAAGATCAAGACGTAGAGTTTCAAAAGGCGTTTGATTCTTTACGTAGTCGTTAATTCGACAAGTGAAGTTGTGGAATCAACTTCAGAATTGATCAGTCCCGTGACCAAGGTGTGGTGAAAGAGTTGCAGAAGATTCGAGGAGAAATTGACTGGGTTGGGTAATTTGTGTATTATCTTTGTAAACTTTCTTCCTTCAGTAGTAGATTGATTAGTGGCGGTTCGCCCGTGATTTTTTATTACAATTGAAGGTTCTTCAATTGTGGTTTTTTCCACGTAAAAAATCGTTTGTGTCGATTTATTGTTTATTCCTAAAAACAAACAATCTAAAATCACTCTCGTAAGTGCTTATTGATTTTAGATTGAGTGTTTTGAATAATTGGGATTTGGAATATTTTAATCTTGATCTAATCACGAATCACTAAGGATTTTCAATTGGTATCAGAGCGGGTCACTCTTTGTTTTATCAAAACTATAGGAGTGTGATTTTGTGTGACTAGTATTATGGATTCTATTCGTGAAGGTAACTCGACTCATAGACCTCCTTTACTCGACGGTACAAACTATTCTTATTGGAAAGCTTGTATGAGAGCATTTTTAAAA
Organism: Camellia japonica; assembly: GCA_030407325.1. Lineage (NCBI taxonomy): Eukaryota > Viridiplantae > Streptophyta > Magnoliopsida > Ericales > Theaceae > Camellia > Camellia japonica. Next base: position 65,042,439 of record JAPPVO010000013.1, on the reverse strand, counting down.
TCCATCGATGAGAAAGTTTGGCACTGCGTGGTCTTTGGGTGGAGTGAACCTATTGTCACTATTGATGGCATTGATATTCCTAAACCCCTTGATAAATGGGATACAACTGATTACCAGAACTCGAGTTGGAACAGCAAAGCTCTCAACTCTCTCTTTTGCTCCGTCACACCTGAAGAATTCCGTCGAATTTGCACGTGTGAGGTAGCAAAAGAGGCGTGGGATATTCTTGAAACAATTCACGAAGGTACTACCTCTGTCAAAAGGTCAAAACTTCAACGTCTCACCTCCGCCTTTGAAACCCTTTTTATGCGCGACGATGAGACGTTTGATGATTTCTATGCAAAACTCAGTGATATCGTGAATTCCTGTTTCACTCTCGGTGAAAAAATCCCAGAAGCTAAAGTTGTTGGAAAAATCTTGAAGTCCCTTCCCGAGAGGTTCCAATCAAAGGTGACAGCCATTGAGGAGGCTCAGAATGTTGATACCCTCAAGCTCGATCAATTGGTTGGAAATTTGCAGACTTATGAAGCCCACCAAATTTCAAAGAAAAAACAAAAAGAAAGTGTGGCTTTCACGAGTGCTCATGAGACTGTAAAACCTCCGGAGACTGAATTTGATTTAGAGTCTGAGATGACGGCTATGCTCACAAAACAATTTAAAAAATTTTTGAAAAAGAAGCCTAATTTCTGAGCCCCTATTTCAAAAGATAAGAGTAATGACAAACCCAAAACTTTTCCACCAAAATTTGCTCAAACTACTGAAAAGAAGATTGTAAGGGGACCAGGGGTCAAGTGCTATGAATGTCAAGGGTTTAGCCATATGTCCCTTGAATGCCCTTCGAAAAAGAATCGGAAGAAAGTCTACACCGTAACTTGGGATGATGAATGCGGGTCGGAGCAAGAACCCGAAGAACCTGAATCTGGTGAAGATGGGGATAGTGCTTTCATGGCATTTTGGGCCACGGTTTCTCAACCTCTTCCAAAGCTTTTGGAATCAGCTCGTGGTCAGAACTTGCATCATGCTCCCACCTTTGATGGGACTAACTACCTGTATTGGAAAATCAGAATGAGGGCTTTTCTGAGAGCTTTTGAACCAGAAGGTTGGCAAGCCATTGAAGAAGATACAGAAAGTGCAGATAATCCGGGCAATCAGAGAGCCCTGATCACTATTCGTGGTGCAATTTCCATTGAAGAACAGCAACGGGTTGTTCACTGCACAAAGGCTAAAGATGCATGGGAAATTCTGAGCCAATTCCATGAAGGAAGAGATTCACCTCCACCACCATCCAGCAACTTATCTGCCTTGGTTGCTAGAGTGGATGAGGTCAAGGAGAATGAAAAGCAAAAAAAGGATGATGAAACATCTGAAGACAATGATGAGATCAATGTCGATGAACTACAACAAGCTTACGAAAAGTTGTACGAGGAATCTCTGAATTTGTCCAAAACCAACGACAAACTCTCTCTCAAACTCAAAACATGTGAGAGCTAGAATGTCCGGCTCAAAGGAGAACTCTTGACAGCAAAACAGAATGTCATCAAGATCTCAAGTGACAGGCAAGACTTATGAGGAAAACTCCTATCCTGTGAAACCGAAAGGAATGAACTTCTGAAGGTGTATTCCACATATGAAGAAAGGCTTGAAAGTCTTGAGTTGTCACAAGCTGAATTGGAAGAGAAAGTCAGTCAGAAAGATGAAGAACTCCGTATTGCTAGAGCAACAATTGCCATGTGGAACAAAGGTTCCAAATCTCTAGAAGACATACTTGGGTCTCAACAAATGGGTTCGGACAAAAGTGGGCTAGGCTATGGTGCGATGGCTCACAAAGGACAGGCCTCTACCTCACATAACCTGAAGACTCAAGCAAAGGGAAAATTGAAGGTAGACCAGGATGATTCCTCTCTCCATCTACCGAAAGCTGGTAAGATCAACAAAAGGGAGGTAAAACCTGTTTTTATTTGTCATCACTGTGGTAGGTATGGCCACATTCGTTATAGCGACCTCGGTCCTTTCCCATTCGATGTTTGTATCCGGACTTAGGTTCCGTAGATTCTATCTTTGTGTAATGGTTGTTGTCGTCCTATATTTTCTTATTTGGAGTTATAGGATGTGTTGGGGGTTTGGAACAGGTTGGTTGAGCTTAGGAACCAAAACTAGTTGCCCAGATTTTGGCTTGTCCGCTCGAGCGGGGGTTTTGGCGCTCGAGCGGGAAAAACACCCATCCAGTATTTCTTGTGCAGGGTTGGACGCTCGAGCGGGAGTTGGGCCGCTCGAGCGGGAGTGTGTGAGTTCCGCTCGAGCGGGGATTTGGACGCTCGAGCGGGGACCTGGTTTGTCGAGATGCTGGGAGTGTGCATCCGCCGCTCGAGCGTGGGATTGTCCGCTCGAGCGGGAGTCTGTGAGTGTCCGCTCGAGCGGGAGTTTGTCCGCTCGAGCGGGGCGGCTGGGTATAAAATCGTGTTTAGGCGTTTTAAAACAGTTTTTCAGCCCCTTTCAGTTTATAAAACCCTAGATTACGAGTTCTCTCTCTCCCAACTCATCTTCTCTCCTAGGTTTCATCTATTTAGAGTGAGTATCTAACCTAGTTCCTTTTTTAAAAAGGTAGAGTGGGTCGAGGGCTTCCATTTAATCTGAACGGTTGTTGATTTGGAGCACTTTGGAGTTTGGGCTATCATCTCCGTCTTCTTTTTTTTTGGGTTCTTGCTTCGAGGTAGGGATTTCCTACTCCATTTATATGTTTTAATCCTAAGTGTTGGTATTTTGGTATGTGGGGGTAGTTTGGTAATTTGGGAGAACCTTAGGGTTTTGGCTTAGATTAATTTGCATAATTAATTTAAGGGAAAAATGTGGAATTTAGTTTAATTCATGAGATTGGGGAAATTATGAGATTAATGATATAGTTGGGTAGTTTAAATACTTACCTATGAGAATGTTAATTTTATATTCAAAGTTGTATTTATTTCTTGTTTAGAAATAACTGTTTTGGGCTATCGGTGGAGGATAGTCATTGATTGTTGTAGACCTTGCATGCGGCATAGGTATAACTGAAATTATGTCACTTAGGTTGACAGTTGAATTAATACAGAACATTACTTGTATTGATTACGTGTTGTATATGGCATTGTGTGTTTCATTGCATATGCATTACATTTGGAGGAGATAGGGGATGAACTCCACGGTTTAGGGGAAGATAGGGGATGGACTCTAAACCGGATTTGTTGGGAGGAGATAGGGGATGGACTCCAGTAGCATCACTCATATGTGTGCTTATTGATAATAGCAATATTGCTATTTGTTGTTGACATGATGCATCATTATAATGTGTATCAATTGGAAGTATGGAAGTGTTGTGATTTGAGCTTCAGTCTCATTTATTTTGTGACATCTGGATCACTGAGATAGTTGGCCAGGTTCTGAGCCATAATGATATAATTTGAAAAGTTGAATAAAGATTGGAAAGTGAAAGGTGCCATAGACAGTGTGTCATAGGCAATGTAGACATTTGTGTCATGAAAATTGTAACTTGATTGTAGAGTGTTAACCATGTATCAGATGCTAATGCTTTAGTTAATTCTTATGCTTGGTTTAGTATTTCTCTACTGGGCTGTGGCTCACCCTATATGGGAACTTTATTTTTCAGGTTCAGGTGGTTCACTCCCTCCAAGGACTTAGCTTGTGAGGAATTGAATTTGAAGACTTGTTTTATTTTTATTTGGTTTATTTGAACAATGTAATCCTTCAAGCCTAGGGCTTTATCTGTTTTTGAGTTAGAACTCAGTAAATTGTATCCAAGTGTTGGCTTGGCAAGATGTAAGCCCGTAGGGCATTTATTATGGTATTTTATTTCGTAAGACTCTGATGATTGATGTAATAAATAATGCTTTCTTTTAATAATGCATGTTTTGTTTTATATTTAATGGGTTGAATTTTGAGGGCGTTACAACTTGGTATCAGAGCGTACCGGGTTTGAATACTTTGGGTACGTGGGAAGTGATTAGTATCACAATGGGTTCGTCTCGTTTGATAGAGACTTAGTGTAATGATTGCATGCTTATATGATAACATGTTTATGTGATTATGTGGGTATGGAATGTAGTTTCTAGATATTGATTGGATCCTTGAGTTTCTAGTAGTCTTGTTGGAAAGGCACTTGATCAATGCTGCTTCCAACCGGAACTATAGTAACCCTTTGGGACTATCATTATCCAGGGATGAAATTCGTAGGTGCTTATGTGATTATGTGCTTACGTGGTGTGATTTATTGTTGTCCAATGCATTAGGACGTGAGTGTTTAGCTTTGGTACATTTATTAATGTGCTAACGTCTTTGTTTCCTTAATAGGATGTCAGGACGAGGACGAGGTCGCGGTAGGCGCGGTAGACAGGCTAGGCAGGAAGTGCCTATACCGGAGGAGATTCCGGCAGTTCAGGAGGGTGTTGGCCAGGCCAATGTGGCCGAGCCAGTAGGACAGCCGTTTATGGGCGCTTTGGCCCAAGAGATAGCAGGGGCATTTCAGGCGTCAGTTGACATTCTGAGGGCTGCGAATCCAGCCCAGGTAGTTCCAGCCCCGGTAGTTGCTGCAGATGCAGGGCCTTCTTTTCTGAAGAGGGAGTTTTTCCGGTCTCAACCGGACGTGTTTGTAGGTGATCCTAGCGAGCCGCTTAAGGCAGACGAATGGCTCGAACAGACAACGAAAACGTTTGAGATGCTTGGCATCGAAGACGAGGGGTTGAAGGTGACCTTGGCATCTTTCCAGCTGAAAGGGGATGCGGGTCAGTGGTGGAAATTCATTAAGGCTCGTGTTGGAGGTACATGGGAGGCGTTTGTGAATGCTTTTCAGGAGAAGTACCTGTCTCCAGCTGTTCAGGAGACGTTGAGAGATCAGTTCTGCCAGCTGAAGCAGAATAGTTCATCAGTGGCTGAGTTTGAGGCCTTATTTACTAGTTTGTCCAGGTTCGCACCTGAGTTAGTGGCGTCCGAGGAACGTCGGTGTATAGAGTTCGAGAAGAAGTTGAGGCGCGGCCTCAAATTGAGAGTTGTGCCGACTATGATTAGGGATTTTGGGCGTTTGGTTGATGCAGCAGCCCATACTGAGATCGCGATGCGGGAGGAGGAAGAAGGGCAGAAAGGCTCCAAGAGGAGTCAGGATGGTCAGGGCGATGGCAGGAGGCAGAGAGGTTTCACTCCTCAGCAGCCTCAGAGTAGTTTTTCTAGATCCACTTTTCCAGTGCCGAGTGCTAGTTCTGGGAAAGGCAGTCAGGGAGATATCACCTGTTTCAAGTGTGGCCAGCTGGGCCACAAGTCTCCAGTTTGTCCTCAGAGGGGAGGAGGTACAGAGAGCAGCATCTTCTTCGGCTCGATCTCAGAGCCAGAGTCAGGTAGAGGCCAGCCACTCTCGTGCTATCAGTGTGGTCAGCCAGGGCACATGAAGAGGTATTGCCCGCAGTTGAGTGGCACACCTGGTGCATCTGGTTTGAGGCAGACTCAGGGTCAGCAGCCAGCTCAGTCGGGTCAGGCCTCGAGGGCCAATCAGGGGGCTTCTTCGTCCCAGTCTGTGCAGCAGTCTACTGCTCCGAGGGGTGAGCAGGTTGATCAGAGGTCGTCTGGGCGCGTGTATGCTGTTACCGCGCAGGATCTAGTACCGGCTCCGTCTGTTGTGAGAGGTACCTTCTTGTTTTGCAATTCAGTTGCTAGTGTTCTGATTGATACGGGTGCATCTCATTCCTTTGTGTCTGCTGCATTTGCATCTATTTTGGAGTTGGAGTTAGCTCAGTTAGCATCTCCTATTTGTGTAGTGTCGCCTCTTGGGGGTGAGTTGATTTTGAAACAAGGTGTTAGGGGTTGTGATATAGAGGTCGATGATCATAGAATCCCTTTCTCTTTTGTAGTTATGCCCATGAAGGGCTTTGATGTTATTTTGGGTATGGACTGGTTGTCGTCATACCGGGCAGTTATTGATTGCTACCGTCAGAGGGTCACTTGTTGTACCGTGAACGGGGAGTGTTTTCGTTTTCTGGGGGACCGGGTTGGTAGTGTTTTGCCACCGGGTTATGATCCGCGAGGGCGGAGTGAGCTTAGTGGTCTACTTGCTAGTCTTTCGATTAGTGAGGGTGATGAGACCCAGATTGTGTTGCCGAGGGTGGTCTGTGAGTATTCGGACGTTTTTCCCGAGGATCTTGTTAGTTTGCCACCTCAGCGAGAGATTGAGTTCTCTATTGATTTAGTGCCCGGCACGGCGCCGATTTCTATGGCACCTTACCGTTTTGCCCAGCCGAGTTAGTTGAGTTGAAGATTCAGCTTCAGGAGTTGCTAGATAAGGGCTATATCCGTCCTAGTGTTTCGCCGTGGGGAGCACCGGCCCTCTTTGCTAAAAAGAAAGGTGGTGCCTTGAGACTATGTATAGATTATCGGAAATTGAATCGGGCTACGGTTAAGAATAAGTATCCTATGCCCCGTATTGATGATTTATTTGACCAGTTGAAGGGTTCCCGTTGTTTCTCTAAGATAGATTTGAGATCGGGTTACCACCAGTTGAGGGTCAGGGAGGAGGATATTCCGAAGACGGCATTCCGTACGCGGTATGGCCATTATGAGTTTCTGGTGATGCCATTCGGGCTCACCAATGCACCGGCAGTGTTTATGGATTTGATGAACCGGATCTTCCGGGAATTCTTGGATCGTTTTGTGGTCGTCTTCGTGGACGACATTTTGATTTATTCACCTTCAGAGGAGGAGCACGAGGCACACTTGAGAGTGGTGCTAGAGTTACTTAGAGCCCATAAGCTTTATGCTAAGTTCGGGAAGTGTGAGTTCTGGTTAGAAGAGGTGAAGTTCTTAGGCCATGTGGTTTCGGGGGAAGGGGTGTCTGTTGATACATCCAAGACTGAGGCAGTGCAAGATTGGGCACAGCCTAAGAGTGTGTTTGAGATCCGCAGTTTTCTGGGATTAGCTGGGTATTACCGTCGGTTTGTGAAAGATTTCTCCAGGTTAGCTTCACCGTTGACTAGATTGACTCGGAAGGGAGTCAAATTTGTATGGAGTGAGACTTGTGAAAAGTCGTTTCAGGAGTTGAAGGTTAGACTGACCACCGCTCCAGTTTTGATTATTCCGGAGAGAGGGTTGGGTTATGCAGTCTATTGTGACGCCTCACGAGAGGGTCTGGGTTGTGTGTTGATGCAAGAGGGGAAAGTGGTTGCCTATGGTTCACGTCAGTTGAAAATTCATGAGAGAAGAATTACCCCACACACGATTTAGAGTTAGCAGCTGTGATATTTGCCTTGAAGATTTGGAGGCATTATCTTTATGGTGAGAGGTTCGAGGTATTCTCGGATCATAAGAGTCTGAAATATCTGTTCACACAGAAAGACTTGAATTTGAGGCAGAGGAGGTGGATGGAGTTCATTGAGGATTATGACTTCGAGTTGCACTATCATCCGGGGAAGGCCAATGTTGTGGCCGATGCCCTTAGTAGGAAATCTGTTGGTGACTTAGCTAGTATAGCCATCCGGGAGTGGGAGATGTTGGGTGCAGTTGGGGAGTTTGATTTGCATCTGGGCGAATCCGTTGAGGCTGCGGCCTTATTTTCTGTTGTTGCACAGCCTACACTTGTGACTCGAGTGTTAGAGGCTCAGAGGGGTGATCTTGAGGTAGAATCTCTCCGAGAGAAGATTTCCAATGGGAAGGTTGAGAAGGGTTTGACGGTGTATCCCGACTTGAGTGTGAGATACCGAGACCGTCTGTTTGTGCCGGAGTCTTGCCGAGAGAGGTACTCCGAGAGTTTCATCATTCGCGCCTTGCGGTGCATCCGGGAGGTACTAAGATGTATCAGGATTTGGGTCGCCAGTTCTGGTGGCGGGGTATGAAGAGAGATGTGGCAGCTTTCGTAGCTAGGTGCCTTACTTGTCAGCAAGTGAAGGCCGAGCATCAGAGGCCAGCGGGTTTGTTGCAACCCTTGCCTATTGCCGAGTGGAAGTGGGAGCATGTCACTATGGACTTCGTTGTGGGTCTTCCGAGGACTCAGCGGGGTAGTGATGCCATTTGGGTGGTTGTAGACCGGTTGACGAAGTCAGCGCACTTCATTCCTATGCGCGTTAGAGATTCAGTAGATCATCTTGCTGAGTTGTATGTTCGGGATATAGTGAGGTTGCACGGGGTCCCAGTGACGATCGTCTCAGATAGAGATCCTCGTTTCACTGCCAGGTTGTGGCAGAGTTTGCAGAGTGCTTTAGGCACTAAGTTGACCCTTAGCACGGCTTATCATCCTCAGACTGACGGGCAGTCCGAGCGTACTATTCAGATCCTTGAGGATATGCTTCGGGGTTGTGTTCTCGACTTTAGTGGGTCGTGGGAGAGGCACTTACCATTAGTGGAGTTTGCCTACAACAACAGTTTTCAGTCTAGTATCGGTATGGCACCGTTTGAGGCTTTGTATGGCCGACCGTGTAGATCTCCTGTTTGTTGGGCCGAGGTGGGTGATGCACCTTTGTTGGGTCCGGAGTTGGTGAGGGAAACGACGGAGAAAGTTGAGCTTATCCGTAAGAGGCTTGTTACAGCACAGAGTCGTCAGAAATCTTATGCTGACCGTAGGAGGAGACCTTTGGTATTTGAGGTGGGTGATCATGTCTTTTTGAAGATATCACCTAAGCGGGGTTTGATGAGGTTTGGGAAGAGCGGGAAGTTGTCCCCTCGGTTTATTGGGCCTTTTGAGATCCTTGAGAGGATTGGCGAGGCTGCTTATCGTTTAGCTTTGCCACCGCAGTTATCCGGAGTTCATGATGTGTTTCATGTGAGTATGCTTCGGAAGTATGAGCCGGATCCATCGCATGTACTGGATTGGACTGACTTAGTTGTTGATGAGGATGTCTCATATGAGGAGAGACCGATCGAGTCTTGGATAGGCGGGATCAAGTTTGCGAGGCAAAACCATCCCTTTGGTGAAAGTTTTGTGGAAGCATCACGGAGTGGAGGAAGCCACTTGGGAACGTGAATTGGAAGTCCGTGAGAAATATCCGGACATGTTTAGTGATTAGAAATCTTATATATAGATTTTGTAATATTGTTGAACTTGAGAATTTTATATATGTCTTAAGTTGGAAAACATTGAGAATGTTTTGGATTTAATGTTAGCATTTTGAACTTGCCTTTTTATGGAAGTGGAATATAACATTTATATATTGAATGTGTTGTTTATATCATGAGATTGAATATGATATGGAATTTGTTAACATTGAAAGGAATAATGCATAATATTGATGCAGGTTGAAATATATGTTGGTTTATACATATTGTGAGATGCCTCTTGATAAGAGATGAAGTGACCAATATTGGTCAAGTTGTTGATTATTGTTTTATATATCATTGGAATTAAGAAAAACTTGTTTTTACAAACTTATGCTTAATTTCGGGGACGAAATTCTTTTAAGGGGGGGAGGTTATAGCGACCCCGGTCCTTTCCCATTTGATTTTGTATCCGGACTTAGGTTCCGTAGATTCTATCTTTGTGTAATGGTTGTTGTCGTCCTATATTTTCTTATTTGGAGTTATAGGATGTGTTGGGCGGGTTTGGAACAGGTTGGTTGAGCTTAGGAACCAAAACTAGTTGCCCAGATTTTGGCTTGTCCGCTCGAGCGGGGGTTTTGGCGCTCGAGCGGGAAAAACACCCATCCAGTATTTCTTGTCAGGGTTGGACGCTCGAGCGAGAGTTGGGCCGCTCGAGCGGGAGTGTGTGAGTTCCGCTCGAGCGGGGATTTGGACGCTCGAGCGGGGACCTGGTTTGTCGAGATGCTGGGAGTGTGCATCCGCCGCTCGAGCGTGGGATTGTCCGCTCGAGCGGGAGTCTGTGAGTGTCCGCTCGAGCGGGAGTTTGTCCGCTCGAGCGGGGCGGCTGAGTATAAAATCGTGTTTAGGCGTTTTAAAACAGTTTTTCAGCCCCTTTCAGTTTATAAAACCCTAGATTACGAGTTCTCTCTCTCCCAACTCATCTTCTCTCCTAGGTTTGATCTATTTAGAGTGAGTATCTAACCTAGTTCCTTTTTAAAAAGGTAGAGTGGGTCGAGGGCTTCCATTTAATCTGAACGGTTGTTGTTTGGAGCACTTTGGAGTTTGGGCTATCATCTCCGTCTTCTTTTTTTTGGGTTCTTGCTTCGAGGTAGGGATTTCCTACTCCATTTATATGTTTTAATCCTAAGTGTTGGTATTTTGGTATGTGGGGGTAGTTTGGTAATTTTGGGAGAACCTTAGGGTTTTGGCTTAGATTAATTTGCATAATTAATTTAAGGGAAAAATGTGGAATTTAGTTTAATTCATGAGATTGGGGAAATTATGAGATTAATGATATAGTTGGGTAGTTTAAATACTTACCTATGAGAATGTTAATTTTATATTCAAAGTTGTATTTATTTCTTGTTTAGAAATAACTGTTTTGGGCTATCGGTGGAGGATAGTCATTGATTGTTGTAGACCTTGCATGCGGCATAGGTATAACTGAAATTATGTCACTTAGGTTGACAGTTGAATTAATACAGAACATTACTTGTATTGATTACGTGTTGTATATGGCAGTTGTGTGTTTCATTGCATATGCATTACATTTGGAGGAGATAGGGGATGAACTCCACGGTTTAGGGGAAGATAGGGGATGGACTTCTAAACCGGATTTGTTGGGAGGAGATAGGGGATGGACTCCAGTAGCATCACTCATATGTGTGCTTATTGATAATAGCAATATTGCTATTTGTTGTTGACATGATGCATCATTATAATGTGTATCAATTGGAAGTATGGAAGTGTTGTGATTTGAGCTTCAGTCTCATTTATTTTGTGACATCTGGATCACTGAGATAGTTGGCCAGGTTCTGAGCCATAATGATATAATTTGAAAAGTTGAATAAAGATTGGAAAGTGAAGGTGCCATAGACAGTGTGTCATAGGCAATGTAGACATTTGTGTCATGAAAATTGTAACTTGATTGTAGAGAGTTAACCATGTATCAGATGCTAATGCTTTAGTTAATTCTTATGCTTGGTTTAGTATTTCTCTACTGGGCTGTGGCTCACCCTATATGGGAACTTTATTTTTCAGGTTCAGGTGGTTCACTCCCTCCAAGGACTTAGCTTGTGAGGAATTGAATTTGAAGACTTGTTTTATTTTTATTTGGTTTATTTGAACAATGTAATCCTTCAAGCCTAGGGCTTTATCTGTTTTTGAGTTAGAACTCAGTAAATTGTATCCAAGTGTTGGCTTGGCAAGATGTAAGCCCGTAGGGCATTTATTATGGTATTTTATTTCGTAAGACTCTGATGATTGATGTAATAAATAATGCTTTCTTTTAATAATGCATGTTTTGTTTTATATTTAATGGGTGAATTTTGAGGGCGTTACATTCGTCCTTATTATTTTGAATTGTTTGGTAAGGTGTCTCAAAAGGGTAGAAATTCTAATACTTTTTGGGTTAGGAGACAACCTTACATGTCTAGGCGGAACACCAAGACTAAAAAGATTGGGTAAGAAAAGATGATTTGACTTGTTTAGTTGCTCACACTGCTTTAAAGCACGTGACTCACACATGTGGTATCTTGATAGTGGGTGCTCCCGTCATATGTCTGGTAACAAATCCTACTTCACCTCTCTTGAAAAATATGAAGGAGGAATTGTTACCTTTGGAGATGGCGGCACTTCTAGAGTCATTGGTAAGGGCTCTATAAGTGTTGCTGGTCTTCCCAAGCTGGATAATGCCTTACTTGTTGATGGACTTAAAGCAAATCTTTTGAGCATTAGTCAAATGTGTGATTCCCATCATGAAGTATTGTTTTCAAAAGATAAATGTGAAATTTTGGATAAAAAGGGAAATACTGTCCTACATGGGGTTCGCACATCTAATAACTGCTATGGGATTCTTACTACTAATGATCTCACTTGTCACTCTGCCATCATAAGTAACATTGACTTGTGGCATCAAAGATTAGGTCACATGAATTTCAAAGACCTAACTAAGATAGCCAACAAAGAGCTTGTGAGAAGAATACCTAAACTGGGTAAGAATTTGAGCCATGTGTGTGGACCATGTCAGCTGGCAAGCAAACCCGTGCTCCTCATAAAAAGGTGAACAGCTTTACAACCAAACGTCCTCTTGAATTGGTTCACATGGATTTAATGGGTCCTACTCGCACTGAAAGCATTGGAGGTAAAAGATACATTTTTTTAACTGTTGATGATTTTACTCGATTCTCATGGGTAAATTTTTTAAGGGGAAAATCTAATACGTTTAATGTTTTCCAGGCCTTAGTCCTTAAAATCCAAAATGAACAGGGTGTTTCTATTGGGCGTATCATAAGAATCCGAACTGATCATGGTCGTGAATTTGAAAATAGTTCGTTTTCGGATTTTTGTGATATGCATGGAATTAAGCATGAGTTTTCTGCACCTATTACTCCCCAACAAAATGGAGTGGTTGAGAGGAAGAACAGAGTTGTTCAAGAAATGGCTAGGGTCATGCTCCTTAGTAAGAGTCTTCCTCCAAAGTTTTGGGCCGAAGCCCTAAATACTGCTGTTTATGTCATAAATCGCGTGTATTTAAGGCCTGACACTTTACAAACTCCTTATGAATTGTGGAAGGGTTTGAAACCTAATGTAAAATACTTCAAAACTTTTGGGAGTAAGTGTTATATCTTCAAAGATAGAGAGCCCTTGGGCAAATTTGACTCCCGAAGTGATGAAGGTATTTTTCTAGGGTATTCAACCAACAGTAGGGCTTTTCGAGTCTATAACTTGCGAACTTCATCATTAATGGAATCTATCAATGTGGTTATAGATGACACAGGTTCACCTACTCCAGTAACAAATGAGGATGACAATGGTGAGTCTCCAATCTTGGATACTGAACCACAAAATCAAGGAGATGCTGCGGTTCAATCACAAGAAATTGTTACAGCACCATCCTCACAGGTAAGTTCAAGTCCAAAGAGTGCTCAAAGGGACATCACTCATGTTGCTCCTGTCACCTCAAGTCCTGAACTTAAACCATCAGTAAGGGTGAAACTGAATCATCCAGCTCAACAGGTGATTGGAAGTGTTTCGGATCGAATGAAAACCCGAAGACAGATTCGGGATGAGGTATCACATATGTGTTATGTTTCATTAATTGAACCTAAGAATTTTAAAGAGGCCTTGCTAGATGATAGTTGGGTCAATGCTATGCATGAAGAATTAGGTCAATTTGAACGTAACAAAGTTTGGACTCTTGTTCCCAGACCTAGAGACATGAATGTGATAGGTACCAAGTGGATCTTTAAAAATAAATCTGATGAGAATGGTACTGTTGTGAGGAATAAAGCTAGGTTGGTTGCTCAAGGCTACACACAAGTTGAGGGTATTGACTATGATGAGACGTTTGCCCCAGTTGCACGTCTCGAATCCATTCGTATTTTGCTTGGTGTTGCATGTTTTCTTGGTTTTAAATTGTTTCAAATGGATGTGAAAAGTGCTTTTCTGAATGGGTATTTAAAAGAAGAGGCATATGTTGAGCAACCAAAAGGGTTTGAGGACCCTAAATGTCCTAATCATGTCTACAAGTTAGACAAGGCATTGTATGGGTTGAAACAAGCCCCTCGGGCTTGGTATGATAGACTTACTACCTTTCTTCTTGATAAAGATTTTCAAAGGGGTAGTGTGGATAAGACTTTATTTGTGAAACATACTAAGTCTCATATTCTTGTTGCTCAGATATATGTTGATGATATTGTGTTTGGTTCCACTGCTGATCATCTTGTGAAATATTTTTCGAATTGCATGACACATGAGTTTGAGATGAGCATGATGGGAGAGTTGTCTTATTTTTTGGGTCTCCAAATTAAACAGTCTCCTTCGGGCATATTTGTTTCTCAGTCTAAGTATGCTAAAAATCTTGTGTCAAAGTTTGGACTTGAGTCTTCCAAGCATGCACGCACTCCCATGAGCACCAGTCTTCACCTTTCCAAAGATTCCTCTGGTGTTGATGTTGATCCTACCCTTTATAGGAGTATGATAGGGAGTCTTTTGTATCTCACAGCCAGTCGTCCGGATATTTCTTTCAGTGTCGGTGTTTATGCCCGTTACCAAGCCAGTCCTAAAGAGTCTCACCTTCTTGCGGTAAAACGCATCATCAAATATGTTAATGTGACCTTGGGGTATGGGGTTTGGTTTTCCACTGATACTACAGCTGAAATTACTGGTTTTTCTGATGCTGATTGGGCAGGGTGTGCTGATGATAGGAAAAGTACATCCGGGGGGTGTTTTTACCTTGGGAATAATCTGGTTTCTTGGCATAGTAAAAAGCAAAATGCCATCTCTCTTTCGACTGCTGAGGCTGAGTACATTGCTGCAGGGAGTTGTTGTGCTCAAATGCTGTGGATGAAGCAAATGCTTCATGATTATGGAATTGAACAGAACACTCTCACTCTTTTTTGTGATAACACAAGTGCCATAAACATTTCAAAAAATCCTGTTCAACACTCTCGCACCAAACATATTGACATCCGTCATCATTTTATTCGAGAGTTAGTGGATGAAGGCCTTGTTGTGTTGGAACATGTTCCTACTGAGCATCAAAAAGCTGATATTTTTACAAAACCCCTTGATCTTCTTCGATTTGAGTTTCTTAGAAAGACCTTGGGTGTAATGCTCAGTAACTAGGTTGTTTCATGTTTTTATGTGAGGTGAGTGTGAGTGGTTGGCTTGCTATTCTTGGATGTGTTAATCTCATTATTATTAAGTCCTGATATTTTTGCATCTAATCTTTTTATGAACACTACTCATGATTCTTACAAGATCTCATTATTTCGTTGTTCATAGCTCATTCTGAATGCCCATACTCATTTACTTCATGATCTCATTCTGTACACATCCTTGAGATAAACTGTTGCAGGGGTTTCCGCACAAGTAATCAAATTTCTCTATGGACCACTGACAGTGTTTCTTGTACTCTTTCAGAGGAATTGACCTATACTGGTATATCATGGGTGATGTTAAGTCTCTTAACCATCTACCATCTTATTTCACTTCCATGGTTTCTCCCTCAGTACATGATTTCCGGGCATTAGGAAAAGGCTACCTCAGAGGCACCAACCAGGCCATCATTTTGATTTTCATTCTTCTCTGGATTGGTCTCCATACTCTTGAGCGTGTATGCCACCAGTGAGTGCCCACAAGAAAGAAAAGTAAAAAAAAAAAAAAAAAGGATCATTGTCTGAGGGAGAGCTTCCGCATTTACTCAACAAATATCCCGTGATTCCTAGTGGTTTGACTTTTCTCTGTGATGGTCAGTTACTCTTGTTGGAGGTCCAGCCATCAGATCACTACGAGGATTAACTCTAGTTTTGTGGCTCTCAAGGATTGCACACACACACATCATTTATGTGAGCTCTCATGTGTGTTTTTGAGTTATGCATTCTCATGATACTTGTGGCTTTGATTTAATACTATCTGTTGTATTCATGAGCTGGTGTTTCATCTCTTTTCTCAAATTTTCAGGACTCATAATTGATGGATTCTCTTGTCTTTGTGGTATAGTCTGACACTTGGTCTCCTTGCTTGTTACAAGACTTCCTAGGTGTTTTTTTTAATTAAAAAAAAAAAAGGTTTTCCGCTCGAGCGGACTGTTTTACGCTCGAGCGTATTTTTCACACTTGCAGCAGTTTGTTCTTGGTTTGGCAGTTCTGAGAGATGGGTTTTAGCGCTCGAGCTTTCCTATTAGCGCTCGAGCGGGCGTCTGCTTGCATTGCTTTACGCTCGAGCGGTAATCAGTACGCTCGAGCGGACCAATTTCATATTTAACTCCCTCCCTCGACTCTTCAAGTCATTTTTTTTCCCTCTTTTCATTCTCTCGATCTAGGGTTTGTCTTGTGGCTGCATTGTGGTCGATTTCACTCTCTTCTTTCATCTTTCTTGCCGATTTGCTCTTTGGTAAGTTTGTCCCTTTCTTATTTTCATTCTTTCTTGTAATTTCGGTAACAATGGGTGTTGGGTTTTGTGTTTTTGTTGGTTTTGTGTCTAGGTTTTGTGATTTCATCTCTCACACACCTTCTCTTCGTCATATCATCTGTTTATTGTGGTCTTCATGTTTTTTGTTTTTTCTTGTTTTGTTGTGGTCTATGTACTAGGGTTTCTATTTGGTCATTTTTATATGTGCTCCTGCTTTCATGTATTTACTTGATGTTGAGATCACTGTGCTTGATTGTGGGTCTGGATTTTAGGGTTTGTGATACACTCATGCTTTGCACTTCATCTCTCATATTGTGTTATTGGTTATGATTTCATCAATACAATGCCACTCATGTCCATGGTTACCCTGTTTCCTGTCTTTTATTTATCTATGATGCTTTTTGTGATTTTTCATCTTACCTCTGTCCATTATTTTTACTTGTTGCTAATGATTTGTTGGTCTTGGTTTGATTTGGTTTTTGGGTTTGTTTGGGTTGTTGGTTTACTGGTGTCTCACTTAGTCATGTCTGCTCCTGCCCCTAAACGCCGAAAGGCCACAGTTTCTCGTCCTACCTTTAATTCTTGAGGTTTCTCTGCTAAACAGTCCAAGTCTTTCCATACATCCTTTGAGTCTCGTACAGTTCATCTAGAGCGGAATGTGCAACCTGATACTTTTGATTCCATCCACATTCGTTCCTTGTTCGATCCTCTCGGTGGTGACTTAGTTTATCTTTTTCTGGGCGTCAGAATCTCGATTGGGTTCGAGAATTCTACTGTAATATGGAGGGTATTCGTGATTATGAGCCATCTTTCACAACATGGGTTAGGTCAAAATCCATTTCAGTCACCCCTGACCTGATTCGCCAGCTCTTTAAGATTGAGCAGGTCTTTCCTGAGCACTATCCTTTCCTCGTTCCCGACCGTCCTACTTGTAATTTTGATGATGTGGCTCAGGAGTTGTGTGGCGTTCCCCGCCATTGGCCTAAAGGGGGTTTGATTAAACAGTTTGAACTTCTTCCGGAGTTCAGACTGCTTAATCTGATTGTCTGCGCGAACATTATTGTGACCACACATTCCTCCGAGGTCAAACAGGACCAAGGATTCGTTTTATCTTGTATTGCTCGTCACCTGTCCATTGACCTAGCCTCTCTTATTATCAAAAAGATGATCGGTGTTCATGGGCATAAACAGCTTGGCCTTCCTTACGGTTGCATGATCAACCGACTTTTGTCTGACCTTGGGGTTCCTGTCCTAGAAGATGATGAGTTTGCATTTCCTACTCGCCCTTTTACAAAGAAAATTGTGTCACAAAGTCGGGCTCATATTAAGGGGGAGTCGTCCCGGGCTGGTCCTTCTGCAGGTGTCGCTGCTGGCCTTGCTAAGGAGGCTGAGTACGATGCAGCTGCCGCAGGTGATGAGGCTACTGTTCCACCTCCAGATCTTCATGATCAGATTCAGCAGTTACAGGAGGTCATGACCCGGCGCTTGGATTTTCTAGATGCCCGCTTCGATGCGTTTGATGGTCGCCTTGGTCAGATGGAGCAGACTCTCGCTCATCTCGTTCATCTCATTCAGTCTCAGCAGCCACCGCTTCATGATGCCTGATTTGTGCTTCCCAGACAAAAAGGGGGAGAATTTTGTGCATAGTTATTTGGGCATTTGGAGTTTTTGAACACAGCAGTTATTTGGGCATTTGGAGTTTTTGAACACAACACAGCAGTTTTGGTATCTTTTGGACATTTGGACAGTTTTTGGTTTCATTGGTGGTACATCTCTTTATTTTTTTTGGTGATGTTTGGATATTGTGGACATTGTGGATATTATGTTTTATCTATTTCATTTTATATTCTTCCACAGTTTTGTTTGGTATGTTGAATGATATTTCACAGGTGCAAAGTTGACGGGATGTGTTGAAATTGAATGTTGAAGTTGAATGGATGTGTTCTTGATCAAATTGTGTGTTTCATCGAGTTTTGAGAGGTTGTTTTTCCTTTGTTTTTAATCCGGTCTAGTGCGTGTGTTTAAGGAACAATGTTTAGAAAGGTTTTGTCCAGGAATTGACAAAGGGGGAGATTGTTAGGTCCCTTTATTGTCAAATCCGGAGACAAAACTTTGTGTTGATAAAAAATGTAATTTTTGTGTTTTTGTTCTTCCCGCTCGAGCAGGGTCTTGTGCGCTCAAGCGGATATTAGAGGATCTCAGTATTTTGACAGGGCAGCAAAAGTACTGGTGGGTGTGATTTCACGCTCGAGCGGAATCTCCTGCGCTCGAGCGCACCTCAGTTTAGTCACACGCATATTTTGTTCAGTCCGCTCAAGCGGACTATGGAGCGCTCGAGCGGAGATCGCGGACCCAGATTCTCTATTTAAACCTGTTGAGGTTATTGTTTAGGATTACTTTTTCCTAGATCTTGTTTAGGGTTTTCTAGGGTTTTGTTTGAAGTTTTCTTCTGAGTTTTTTGATAGTTTTCCTTGATGTTCTTGAGAGAGTTCTAAACTTATGTATTGAGATTCATACATCAAGGAGGTTGATACTTTACATTCAAGAGAGTTCTCTTCGGTGGCTTCCGAAGATCAAGACGTAGAGTTTCAAAAGGCGTTTGATTCTTACGTAGTCGTTAATTCGACAAGTGAAGTTGTGGAATCAACTTCAGAATTGATCAGTCCCGTGACGAAGGTGTGGTGAAAGAGTTGCAGAAGATTCGAGGACAAATTGATTGGATTGGGTAATTTGTGTATTATCTTTGTAATCTTTCTTCCTTTAGTAGTGGATTGATTAGTGGCGGTTCGCCCGTGGTTTTTTATTACAATTGAAGGTTCTTCAATTGTGGTTTTTTCCACGTAAAAGATCGTTTGTGTCGATTTATTGTTTATTCCTAAAAACAAACAATCTAAAATCACTCTCGTAAGTGCTTGTTGATTTTAGATTTAGTGTTTTGAATAATTGGGATTTGGAATATTTTAATCTTGATCTAATCACGAATCACTAAGGATTTTCAACTTGTATTTCTCGTTTCCCGTTAGACGTCATATAATTATATTCTGTTTGTGATTATAAATAACAATATGAAACGGATCCGAATTTTCTTCAGTTTAAATCCTGGATTGAAGGGTACTGTCTAAATTTCTGGGGCACATCACGACTTCGTTTTAATTATTCAAACCATTTATTTTGTCAGATATATCATTCATCAAAAAAATTAAATCTATTTAATAATCGATTTAATTTATCACATTTGTCTAAAAATAAATAAATAAACAAACAACAAGTGTATTTTTAAAAATAATCTATTTATTTTTTGAGTGACAAAAGCAATTATGAATATTAGTTCGACTTTTTTTTTTTTTTTGTTAGATGATATACACGAAGGGTTTTATAAAAATGAATAGTTCGAGTTATCAAAAACTCATGGTGGACCCTATGGTTCAGACATCACCCTCGGATAGGGTTACAAATGAGCAGAGCCGGATTTTAGTATGTTTGGGCTTGTTTATTAAGATTTTAATGAGTTCGAACTCGAGTTCGAACTCAGTAAAAATTTAACGAACTGAGTTCGAGTCTAAGTTGGCTTAGGCTTAACTTGAGCTCGAGCCTTAACAAGATAAAAAAATTATAAATTCATATTTTCGTATGAGACGAAAGTTAGAATTAAAGTTTTGATACAGTTATATATACAATATATATAAACATACTAAAAGAAAAGGCAATATTTCACTAAAATATTAATATCTACTACCAATATTATATCAATGTATTATTTATAATTAGCTATTATTTACATTTACATTTTTTAAATATATAAATAACATATTTATCTTATTTTCTATATATATTTTTACATTATTTAATATATAAATAATAAATGTTAAACAAGCCAGCTAACGAGCCGAGTTTTAATATATTTAGACTTGTTTATTAAGATTTTATCAAGTTCGAGCTTAAGCTCAAAAGCAATAAATAAATAAATAATTGAATTCAAACAAGTCCTTATCCAGTCGAGTTCGAATTTATTCTTGAACGACTCTATTCATTTGCAATTCTACTCTCAGAAAACCTAGTCCATATAAAAATATTATTAATATCGATGATATATTGGCCTATTAAACAAAGAAAACGAAATAAAACAAAAAAGAATGAAAAAAAAATACAACCACACAATTTGGTCAATTACTCTGCAGTTTTTTCCTTTGAACAAATAGCGACACATACCAAAAACAAATGGACAATTAAAGCTTAAAATATTAGTAGTCGCACTAAGTTAAAAAGCATAAGGCCAAAACTATTTGGAACTTAGCAGAGAAATAAAAGAAATGATTATATAAGTGATTGAGTTAAAAAAAAATTCTTTTCGTTTTGAGCAAGAAACGAGAGAAACCAGTGGAGAAAGTTCTGGTTCTCTGGATCGTCGTCACATGAGGTGATGAACAGTGGAAATGAAATGTTAGATGGGATGGCTATATGTATAGAATAAGAAAAGGCACTAAGGCCTCGTTTGGGAACCCTCATTTTTAGCCAAAAAGTCAAAAAGTTACTAAATTAGCCAAAAAGCCAACAACCCATACCAAAAAGTCAAAGATTCTCTTTTCTCTCTACTTTTTGCACATCTTTTCGTAAAAAGCCAAAAAGTCATCCCAAACATACTAGTTTTTTTTAGCTCATATTTTAGCCAAATAGCCAAAAAGTTACTAAATTAGCCTGTTCCCAAACGAGACCTAAGATTTGAATTTGGAGGGGCTATGCACGACAGCTGGGTCACCCGTACAAGCCCAACAAAAAAATTCCACGTGTCTTCGACAAGATGGAGTGTCAGACATTGGGAAGGGAATTGACGCAGACCAAAGGTCCATGGACCACGCAAGGTGTTTGACCGAGCATGGAGTTTAGCTTGGCTACTAGATGTAATTCCAATTATGCTAGCGTGGACGGAATTAAGGGTCAATTAAGAGGGGGATTTACGCTAAGTGAATGGACTAAGCAAGTTTATGATTGGGCTAGGCAAGTTTGTGATTGAACCAAGCTGAGGCTACTTTCTATTGCGGTCTAGAATCATGGGGCCCAATTTGGATATGCTAATGCGGTTCCAATCGAGCGCCTAACTTGGCCAAACTAGGGCCATGCCTTCAATCGAGCTCGTGGATTAGATGTGATCCGTCCAAAGCAAGACATGGTCGACCGAGCTAGAGAACGGTTGATGGCGTTGGTCGGGCCAGATGTTTCACCAAGATCGAACAAGGCCAGCAGGAACGAATGGATACGGCTAAATTAGGTTGAAGGTAATCGGCTACATGCATCAAATCTTGGTCGGTCAAGAGCAATGCGATTTCAAAAGGCAGTCTGTAGCACCGTGCTGAGAGTAGCTCAGTGGGAATTGTTACGTGGCCCAATCGGGGTGTGAAACGGAAATTCTACCATCCGTACGCGTCAATATCGTTAGGTTGTTTTACCAATGCTGTTTGGCAGTATTGTCGCAAACACACGTGTAAGACTAAGAGAGTATAGTACATTTACATGTTTAGCAAGGGACGAGCAGAGTGGTGCGCGCAGAACCTATATAGACTGTGCAGCACCTCCATACAACAGGCCTGGAATTCTTGCTATTAGAGCTACCTATCTTTTTCTCCTTTCTCTCTTTCTTCTTCTCCTAGTGTGCTAATTTGATCGTCGAAGGGGTTTTCCAACTACATGTTATTCGAAGCAACGCAGAGCTTGGACCCAAGGAGTACGAAAAGCGATGAATATTTCCTCCTCGTACAGATGGGCTTGGGCCAAGACTATTGGTGGCTTTAGATATATACAAATATGTATATTGTGTGTAACCTCTATACTTAAGATGGTGATTTACACCATCTGTTTTGCATAAATGAATTCTACATTTGTTACTACAAGGCTCCTCATGTCTCTTATTTTTTGTATAAAAAGAGACCATCCTCTTTAGTTGGGGTATATAATTTTTTGCTCTCAAGTTATAGTTAGTTTGCTTATATTATATTCTTATTGTGTGAGAGAGTGTTGCCATTTTCAATTCGTCAAAATTATACAAAAGGTGCTCCTGATTTAGCTGACTCTAACCGTCATATGTTACGAGGTAGATGTCGGCATACCTCTAGCACCCATGGTGAGGTGGTGAATATGTTTTAAAGAGATTGTGATATTACACAAGTTTCAGTTTGCTTCATATTACTTCTTATTTTAAAGGTTGTTTGGGATGTTCTAAATAAGTACACTTTTTGACTTTTTATGAAATATGGGTTGGGTTTGAAATGATGTGGTAGAGAGGTGATGTGACTTAAATAAGATGATGTGACTTAAATATGATAGTGACTTTTTAACTTTTTGGATTTTTTATGAAATGCCAAACTTAGCCTTAGTATATATCTATTATATATTTCTGTTCATCAAATTGTAATCTCCAATATAAGTAGTTCTATCATTTTTTATTCTATAATCTGAATTTAATCATATATGAATCTGTTTATTATTTTAATTTGATTATATGGTTGTAGATTCAAAATTGTTATGATGTGAGCTATACCCAAAATAAATATGAACAATAAAGTTCTTTTTTCTAATTTTCTGTGTATGTTATATGATTTTTTTTTTTTTTTGCGCCGGGGGGGGACAATCTAAAATTATAATATCAAATAAAAATTAAACTAATTACAACAAAATATTAATTAAATATTACTCTTTCACAATTTTAATTGTAAAATTGCTAAGCCTCCGTTTGGGAAGTGGGTTGACTTTTTGACTTTTTGGCTTTTTTAGCTATATGAGCCTGGGCTCAAAAACTTTTGGGAAGACTAAATAAGTGCACTTTTTGTCTTTTTGGACAAAAAAATTGAGGTTGAAAATATGGATGTTTGGGTTAACTTTTTGACTTTTTATGGAAAAATGTGTAATAAAAAATTGTGAAAATTGGTTTTTAGAGGAAAATTTGAATTGGGAGTTGTGCAGCCGTAATTGTTGACTTTTGGTGAATAGTATTAACTTTTTAACTTTTTGGCTTTTTGGATTATTTGGGAGTACCCAAACTTGGCCTTAGTTTGGGAAGGACTTTTTGACTTTTTGGCTTTTTTGACTCTTTTTGTGAGAGAAGAGTGTAATGATTATGGGTTGGATGTGATGTTTTGTCTGTTATGGCTCAAAGAGCCTATTCTGTCTTTTGTGGCTCAAAGAGCCAAAAAAGTCCCAAAGAGCCCTTGCCAAACGACACCTTACATATAATTTAACTAGGGCCTTAGGCCTGGTGGTTGTGTAGTACCAATTTGGTACATTTGGGATTGAATGCGGCAATTAGTGGTTGTTAGGTTTAGATTTGAGTTTGGTGATTGATTGTTAATCTTTGAGATGATGTTTATTTCTTTCCCATGATGGGGCCGTATGTACTAATTAGTAATTAGTGGTTGCTAGGCTTAGACTTAGGCTTGGTGATTGATTGTTAGGTTTGGTGATTATTGACTTTTTAACTATTGTTAATTAATAATCTATTTAATCTAATATTTTTTATATTTATAATTTTTTTTATCGATTAAAAAAATAAATAAATAAATAATTTGTAAGGACTTTAGTTTGAAGGATGAACTTAGATTAATTGGATTGGACCTTTATTTTTAGGTCTATTAATATTTAACTGCTGGATGCGAATATATTATCAAGGCCCATAGAGCCCAAGAATCAATTTGATGGGTTTATGTCATAATCCATTAGAGCAAGGTTTTTTATCCATGTTCAGAATCCACCCCCGCTAATTGCTGGATAACAACAATAATAGAGAGCTCTAATTTTGAAACTGTAAAGAGAGCTCTAATGATATGGTAAGAGAGAAGAAAAGAAAAAAAAAACATAGGCACACATATCGCATCACATGTGGGCTCTATTCTTGCCACATCACTAGAACTCTCTTTAGAGTTCTAAAATTAGAGCTCTCAATCTTTATTCTGCTGGACAATGCTTAGGCCCAATTTCCATGATGTGGAATTGGTTTTGGGTAAATTACGAATCAATAATAGATTTAAATACCTATAAATCTTATACTCTTTTTTAATTTATTAATAAATTATAAAATACTTATTTCCTTCCATAATTTTTGAGAATATTGCTGGATAAAAAAAAAATGATAAATAAATCTGTTTGGTAAGACTAGTCCATAAATTTCCATTGATTTTTCCCTGAACTTTGCTTTATTGATCATATTCAATATCCTGAATGTAGTTCCCCATTATTGGTGCAGACTTTGGTAGATTCATATGGGCTTGTTTCTCTAAGCTTTCGATTTTATTGGAATGAAATAGAGTAGAAATAATATTTATTCTTTCATTTAGTATATTAAATATATAATGAAAATATATTATAATTAGAATTATCATTTTTCATTATTAAAAAAAGGATTAAGTAACTTGAGTGAATTTAAGGAGCACATGAAATTTATCACGAATCTCGTTTACTTGAGAGAACTTCAGGAGCACGTGAGATTCACCATGAGTCTCATTTTTAAAATTCAAACTGTTCATTTTATAAAGCCCTCAATGTATATCATCTATGAAAAAAATTAGATCGATTCGATAATTGTAATCTTTTTATTTTATTGCGTTTGTCTCAAAAAAAAAAAAAAAATAGACAACAAGTATGTTTTAAAATAGGCCATTCATTTTTTAGAAACAAACATAATAAAATGAAAACACTATGATTAATGGATTGACTTAATTTTTTTTCATAGATGATATATACAGAAAGTCATACAAAATAAACTATACAAATAATCGAAATAAGATCTATGATAGGTCTTACAAACTCCTTAAATTCTCTTAAATTTAAATTTAAAAAAAAGCGTAATTCATAAAGAAATACAGAGATTAAGAAATGATCATTTCATTTTATTTTTATAGTAAAATAAAATTTTCAATACTTAATTAATACGTGGAGATGAGGTTAGGGTGATGACAGGAAATAAATATTGGATGTAGTGGTCCATGTGGTGGAGCGATTTCATTATGCAGTAGGGACTACAATAATATTGTATTAATTGAACACAATATTTTATCTAATCCATTTGTAACTTTTTATTATTATTATTATTATTTTTTTTTTTTTGAAAATTTTTACTAATTGATAACACTAAAATGATAATATTATGTAGGATGGTATTAATGTTATTCTAATTTTTTTTTTTTTAAAGAAAATCTTATAATACACACATTATTTTTTGGTGTGTGTATCGTAAGTTTCAATTATGTCAACTATAATATTTGATTGAGACCTAATTGAGACTCCCATTTCACCCCACCTTCACCATCCCCACACACACGTGGGGATTGATCATTGGTGAAGAAAAAAAAGAACAAAAAACTAACCAATCAACACCCATTGGGGGTGTTGGGGGTCTCCCCAGTGGGGGTCCAAAGCTTTTCCCTATTTGTGACTTATTATAGTGTTAGTTATAATTTTATTATAACTTATTGTAATATTAATTATGATTTATTATAATTATTATTTTAATTATGATTAATTTTTTTAATTACACTTTATATAGTATTTGATTATGATTTTTTTTAATTATAATTAAAAAAAATTTAATTATAACATTTGTTACATATGTGTGCGCTCTTCCCAACGGTGAACAGTCTTCCAGATATTTTTAATCATGTGAAAGCAAAGTAGTCCTCATTTTCTGATTTTATATTATTTCTTTCCTGTTGAAGCCAAGACAAGGCAAGACGAATGTATACATATGAACAATAACACATACAACATTTTATTATAAGAAACGTTATATGCATCTTGTTATGTATTTTTTTAATGTATGTTATGTAATTTTATAGAAAAAATTATATAATTTTTTAATAAAATTATGATTATTTGTGATTTAAAAGAAATGTTATGTATTTTTGTAATAATGTTACGTATTTTTTTATCTAAATATTTTTTAACCAAAAAATATATAACATTACACAAAACGTGTTACTTCATTTCTGGAATATAAATTATTGTAACTCTATCAAAAAAAATACGTAACATTTATCACAAAATACGTAACAAATATGTATATGATCTTCATCCTACTATCACCACCACCAAACATAAAAAAAATATTTTCTATTTTTTTTCATAAAAAAAAATTTCAATCACGAGCGTTAGTTTACTATTAGGAACTCCATTCTATATCATGTGTGTGAGTGATTTTCCGATCACACTGCCTATCTTAGTAATTCAGCGGTAAAAGCACAGGCAGAATAGATGGCACAGATAATAACACAATGACACAAAGGATTTAACGTGGTTCGGCAATAATTGCCTACGTCCACGGGTGCCGAGGTAATTCACTAATGAATGAATGGTGAAAACTACAATAAACTTTCTGTATTCTCTAACTCTCTAAGTGTATATGTGTAAGTATTACAATCAGCTTGTAGTTGCATATGCTCTGCTCAGAACGGATTCAATGTCCCCCTCGTCCATTGACCTCTCCATATATATACTAGTGAAGTTAGTGGAGAAGCCACTAACTTTTGAGCTGTCTTGCCAGTCCACCAAAGCACTTTCGGCAGCTTTCCAGGTAAAAGCTCTTTATTCCTTCACGTGGCCCTAATGGCCTCATGATCAACTCTTATGGCCTCGAGGCCTTAGTTAGTGAAATGATGGCTTACTCCACATAGTTGGACATCCACCTACCAAGATATATTTTATATTGGCTGATACGGTCAACTGACAGTTACCTCGGCTCCAGTTTTCTGCGGGTAGCTCGGCCATTGCAGGTGGAGCGAGGTTGTAGGCCTTCATCCGGATTAAGATGCCTTCAGAAATTACCTCGGCAAATACTAGGATACCATGGCAAAACCTTACTGTGACACGTAGCTTTCCTGATGACACGCCGACGTCATCTTGCCACGTGTTGATGCTCAGAAATATAACCCCACAACTGCCCCCTAAGTTCTATTTCCTCGGCATACTGAGGTGATGGAACTTATATTGAACTTCTTTCTCGCTCTTCGGCTTAAGAACTTCTAGCCGAGTTAATTCATTTCAGGCCGATATGTCCTCTTCTGATGCAAATCAACTCCCATACGCGCATGAGCTGTCATGCACCGTTTTACAACTGTTCCAACGACGTGTTTTATCCTTAGTGGTCCGTGCTGGTGACGCGCCCACAAACCGTCTTTCTTCTGCTGCGCCGTCTGACGCCTGCGTTGCCCAAGGCGCAATTATTTGCTTTTGCCGCCCTTTCAAATTTTGACAAAACATTGCCTTTCTCTCTCTCCTTTCACTTTTGCATTCGAATACTCTGTTTTTTTCTCTTTCCAAGGCTTTTCCTTCTTCGAATCCTCCATTGTTCTTGCTCGAAGCTCTGCAACTGCCTTCACCTGTCATTTCTGTGAAGCTCTCGCTTCTGTTGCGTCCATCGTCTGACCTCGGCGAAGCTCATTTCGGCCTCATCTTTTCTGGTAAGCCACCGTTCCCTTCTCTTTCTCAGCTCTTTTGAACGCTTCTTGGTTTTTTCTTGCTTCTACTGTTCTGCTTTTCTTTTGTGAATCATTTCTTGATTTCGCATGTGAACACTTGCACCGTTTCATTTCTTGTTCTTGGCCTTTCGCCCTCTCGTGCTCTTGAATCTGAACTTCTTTTGCTTTCCTGTTTTCCAGATTTCTGTCTTCCATACTTGCTTTTCGTAGATTTAGGTTTGGGATTTTGCTGTAGAACCATCAGTCCTTAGGAAAAAATTGTGAAACGAATTATACCTAGGTTTAAGCCGAGGTCTTTAGAACCCTTTTAGGAACATTCTGTTTCTGTAGTCAAGTACTGATATATCAATAACCATGGTGTTTGGAGAGATAGGGTTGATACCCCAACCAAGCTACAAAACTTTAGGCAAGAGTTCTCCATTCCAGACGATGTCCATCTCAGACTAGCTGGGGAGGAAGACTTTATAATGCCTGATGGCGACAAGATGCCTTTCCCTATAGTAGCCTTCGTCCAATGTGGACTTCGGTTTCCTCTTAATCCTCTCTTCCGCGAAGTCCTTCATTACTACGCCCTGAACCCCATGCTACTCTCCATAAACGCTTATAGGACGCTGAATGGAATAATAGCCTTAGCTCAGCAGGAGATGTTAGAATCACTCTTGCCGACATCCAGTATTGCTATACCATGTGCCCCTTGAACCTTAAAGAAAAAGGCTATGTCTACTACTTAAGCCGAGGTCCACCGCCTTTAAGATCGTAGCCGACCTCCCAGACTCCAACAAAGGGGCTGGAGAAGATTACCTCATCGCGTCTGGGAACTGGGAATTTGGCCCAGATGAAGAAGTTCATCTATTCCCTCTTTCACGAACGGTCAAGGAGGGCAAGGGTAAGATCCCTATGTTTAACTTCTTAACTGTTGTTTTCTTCAGATTTTTTCGGCCATTTTATCTGTTTCTGATATTGTGTTTTTTGTTGCAGACATTCGCCAGCCTCACAAGAACTTCCGCAGATCCTACTGTCCAGGGAAAGGATTAAAGAAGTTATTGGATCTCCCTCTCCAGAAGCGCAAAGCTCCTCTGGTGTTAAATTTCATCCCCAATACACATCTAAGTTGGCCAACGTTCCAAGGAAGAAGAAGAGCGCTTCTTCATCAACTGCTTCTACAGAACAGACTGCCTCTACATCTGAGCCAGCCGATCAGCCATCAACCTCGGCTCCAAATTTAATATCAGCGACAAAAAGAAACGCCGACGTAGACTTGTTAAAACAGCCGAGATGGAGCGCCCGAAGAAGTAGTGCTTGATCTTTTGGCCAATCTTCCAGATGACAATGACGCTGAACCGGCTCAACCTCTGCCACCTCAG
This sequence comes from Camellia japonica, assembly GCA_030407325.1. Taxonomy (NCBI): domain Eukaryota; kingdom Viridiplantae; phylum Streptophyta; class Magnoliopsida; order Ericales; family Theaceae; genus Camellia; species Camellia japonica. The sequence continues at coordinate 65,013,665 of JAPPVO010000013.1, read as the reverse complement.
AAACCAAAAAGAGCCAAGAGACCCAACCAAGGGCCAAGGTGACTGAAGCTGATGCCGAGGCCGAGGATGCCCTACCCATTGCCCAATTGACTTCATCAGTCAAGTCCATTCCTGCACCCACAAAAAGATCTGCCGAAGCCCAACCATCAGGTCCGCTCCACCGAAGAAACAGAAACCTTCGACCTCGGGATCCAGGGTTCCTAAAGTTCCCTGGGAACCCAAAATAACCCTTGAAGACAGGCCAATTTATGCTAATGAAAGCGCCGCCGACATTAACGTTGGTGTGGCGCTCAGTACGACGGTTCTTCTTGAAGGTGATCTCGAGCAAAATTCCAAGATCAGCGAATATGAGAACTATGCCCTTATGTTGCAACACTCTGTCCAAGTAAGTCTTCAGAATTTTGATATTTTGTCTTACTATTACTTTGTTTCATTCTGTAATAACTTTTGCCTTGTGAACTTTCAGGCCATTCAACACGCCCTCTTTTTCTGTGAAGGCGTATGAAACTAGGCAGGAACTATCTGATTTGAAGAAGGAGTTTTCTGCCCTTCAAAAGATCCATAAAAGGGATCTATTGAGGATGAAAAAGCTGGAAGATCAGGCCGAGGCGGCCACAAAGGCCCAGCAGATAGCTCTAAAAAAAGCTGAGGCTGCTGAAGACATCAAGAAGGTCGCCGAAGCTGAGAAAAAAGAGGCCGAGGTTAAGAGGAATCAGGCCGAGCAAGAACTGATAGAGGCTTTGGCCACCAAGAAAGCCGAAATTGATGCTGCTTATACTGAAGGCATGGCCGATGTCGCTGAAGACTATAAGCTTCAGGTCAAGCAAGCATGCAACAAGGGATATTCCCTAGGTTGGAATGCTTTGGCCAAACAGCTTAATCTTTCAGTCGACTCGCCATGGCGCAAGACCAAGGCCATGCGTCTTCCTTGTCCTCTTTCTCCACCTCCAAGCCAAGCTGAAGAAGAAGATTCTGAAGCCGAAGCTGAAGAGGAAGGTGAAGGTGAAGAAGAAGCCCTGGTGAGGAAGGCCAAATCTCCTCCAAAGGATGATCAATTTCTTGACTTGACCCAAGAGGAGGATGAGGAGGTGCCCAAGGAAGCTAACACTGGCGTGCTATCTTCTGACCTGCTTCTGGCTGAAAAAACTGTGGAGAAGACTTTGGCCGAAATTGACGCCGAGGTCGCGGCGGATAAGGAAACCGAGGTCGTGGTAGAAGAAGACGCAGAGGTTGTGAAGCAAAAAGATGCCGAGGTGGTTCTGCCAAAGCCTTCGGAGGTTTCAACCCAACCATCTGCTCAAGTTGAAGAAGTTTGATTCTTTTGTATTTTCTTTTTTTTTTTGTTTTTGTTGAACTTTCTTTATGGCCGATGTGCCTTTCTTTGTTGCTTGTGAACACTTGACTGCTGCTAGGCCATAGTGCCTTCTTTTTGTACAAATGTTTTATCCTTATGCTTTAATTCTTCTTCAATTCTTCTATTTGATTCTGTACTTAGAATATTTTGCATAGTTCTTCCTTTGGATAGTCTTCTCGGGGTTACATACTTCGGATATGATAACTGCAAGTTTTACTTCGGCAGATACTGACCTGCAATCTTTTCATAAATTTCAACAAGTATAAAACATATACAATTCAATGTTAACTTTTGCAAACTTTTCTCATGTTTCAATGAGCGTTCAAACAATAATCTCAGTTTCCCCCACTTGTAAATTGCTGTAAATTGCAACAAAATTCCAACAGATGGTAACATGTCGGCTAAACTTCAACCTGTTATATCAGTCCACCTACTTGCAAATTGCTGCAAATTTCAACAAGGACCATTATATACCAAACTATTCTCGATTATAATCAAGGTTTAAACAGTAATCTACTTGTAAATTGCTACAAATTTTAACAAGGATTGAACAATATACTTAGCTTCAACTTGTAAATTGCTGCAAATTTCAACAAGTGTTTGAACATCGTCATTGGTATGTCCAACCAGCAATTGCTATAAGACTGTATGCCATAACATCGGCTTCCTTCGACTTGTAAATTGTTGTAAATTGCTAAAATTTCAACAAGCGAAGCCAGGAATCTCGGCTCAACTTCAACTTGTAAATTGCTACAAATTTCAACAAGCGAAGCTAAGGAATCTTCTCGGCTTAACTTCAACTTGTAAATTGCTACAAATTTCAACAAGCGAAGCTAAGGAATCTTCTCGGCTCAACTTCAACTTGTAAATTGCTACAAATTTCAACAAGCGAAGCTAAGGAATCTTCTCGGCTCAACTTCAACTTGTAAATTGCTACAAATTTCAACAAGCGAAGCTAAGCTTTGTATTCGGTCAACCAACTTGTAAATTGCTACAAATTTCAACAAGTGTAGCTTTGTTATTCGGCCAGACCAACTTGTAAATTGCTACAAATTTCAACAAGTGGTAGGCTTTGTTATTCGGCCAGACCAACTTGTAAATTGCTACAAATTTCAACAAGTGGTAGGCTTTGTTATTCGGCCAGACCATCTATTATGTGGTAGGCTTTGTTATTCGGCCACTTGTAAATCTACAATTTCGTGGTAGGCTTTGTTATTCGGCCAACCAACTTGTAAATTGCTACAAATTTCAACAAGTGGTAGGCTTTGTATCTTCTCTGCCCCCAATGTGAACCTGAGTTCCACTTGGGTTCTCATTTACCATGTCTTCCAGCATCTCTACCAATCATATGGCATCGGCCAAGAATAAGGATCTCTCAATGATAGAAAAATTTCAAGTTGCAAGTGTTCCAGGGTCTTGGCAGTGCTTTGCCTTCATTGTCTTCAAGCCGATATGCTCCGTTACCTAACACCGAGGTAATTCTGTAAGGCCCTTCCCAGTTTGGGCCAAGCTTGCCCTCCCTGGGATCTTTCTTGTTGCCGACCACTTTTCTCAAGACTAGGTCGCCGACTTGAAAATCTCGTGGGTTGACCTTCTTATTGTAAGCCCTGGCAAGCTGTTGCTGGTATACTGCAAGCTGAATTGCAGCCTTCTCTCTTCGTTCTTCCAAAAGATCCAGATCTCGGGCTAAGAGTATGTCATTAGTCCCATCTTCAACTCCCTGGGTTCGGATCCCTGGGATGCCGACCTCCAGTGGAATGACTGCTTCTGTGCCATAGGCCATGGCAAAGGGAGATTCCCCCGTTGATCTTCTCGGCGTAGTCCGATATGCCCAAAGCACATTGGGTAATTCATCTACCCATTTCCCTTTTGCTGCCTGCAACCTCTTCTTTATTCCATCCAGAATTACTTTGTTGGATGCTTCCGCTTGTCCGTTGCTTTGAGGGAAGCTTGGTGTTGAAAAGTAATTCTTGATCTTGAATTTCGCACAGAAATTCTTGATCAGCTTGCTGTCGAACTGCGTTCCGTTGTCGGCTACAATGGCTCTGGGAATTCCAAATCTGGTGATGATGTTCTTCCATATGAAATTCTTGACGTCCACATCTCGGATCTTAGCTAGAGGTTCTGCCTCTATCCACTTTGTAAAGTAATCCGTTGCCACCAATAGTACTTCCTCTGCCCAGTTGCTTGGGGAAGTTGTCCGACCAGATCCATGCCCCACTGGGCAAACGGCCAGGGGCTGGATACTGGATTCAGGTCGGCAGCTGGCTGATGAATCAAGGGTGCAAACCGTTGACAGGGTTCGCACTTTTCACATATGCTTCGGCATCTTTTTGCATATATGGCCACCAATACCCCTGGGTAATGGCCCTATGGGCTAACGATCTGCCCCCAGTGTGGCTTCCACAAATCCCTTCATGAATTTCATACAAAAAATCTTCAACTTGAAAAGGGTGTACGCACCTTAATAGGGGTCCGGTAAAGGACCTTCTGTAGAGATGTCCCTCCGCAGATAGGCAAAATCTTGCCGACTTCAGTCTGACTTTGTGTGCCTCCTTGCGATCTTCTGGCAATTTTCCCTCTTTCAGGAATGCAACAATTGCATCCATCCAGCTCGGCCCCATGTCCACACACATTGCTTCTTGCTTCGCGTGCCGTGGTTCTATGCTCGGGCCCGACATGTAGTCGATCATAATTGTTCTCGTCTTTCCAGTCTGCATTGAACTCGCCAGATTGGCCAACGCGTCGGCGTGGCTGTTATCATCTCGGCTAACTTGAAGAAGTCGGCAATTCTGAAATAGCTCGGCTAATCTGATCACCTCTTTTGCATATGCCGACATCGCTCGTCCCTGGCTACAAATTCTCCTGTTGACTGATTAACAATTAGTTGTGAATCACAAAAAACTATTACCTCATCGGCTTCAGCTGCTGCTGCCAGTTTTAGTCCGGCAATCAATGCTTCGTATTCAGCTTCATTGTTTGAGGCCTTGAACCCCAAACGGATGGATTGTTCTATTATTTCTCCATCTGGGGATATCAGCAGTACTCCTGCCCCCGCTCCTCGTCGGTTTGAACTTCCATCGACAAAGAGTCTAAACGAGTCGCCGATGTAAATGCTGCAGGGTCTGAGCTTCTCCTTCCTTTGCTCTTTCGCTGTCGGCTGGGATTCTTCTTGCCTGCTAGAGCTTTGTTCATCTCGGCTAATCGGAGGCCGACGTTCGATGGACTCTGGCGTAAATTCTGCCACAAAGTCGGCCAAAACTTGGCCCTTGATTGCTGTTCTGGGCCTGAATTCCAGGTCATATTGTCCCAGGGCTACTGCCCACCTTGCGATTCTTCCTGTCAAATCTCCTTGTTGTAACAGGGATTTCAATGGGTGTTCTGTTAGCACCAGAATCTTGTGTGCTTGGAAGTAGTGGTTCAATTCTTTGAGGCCATGACTAGAGCCAGCATTAATTTCTCTAGTGGCAAGTACCTTGTTTCAGCACTGGCTAAGGTCTTACTTACATAGTAGACGGCCTTCTGTTCCCCTTCTCTTCTCGGATTAGTACTGCACTCACAGCATGTCGGACACAGCCAAGTACAAAAACAACTCCTCCTCGGGCTCCGGCGTTGAGAGGATTGGAGCCGTGGTCAGATACTTCTTTAGATCGGCCAAAGCTTCCTCACATTCCTCGGTCCACAGGAAGTCTGCAGTCTTCTTTACCAGGTTGAAGAAGGGTTTACACTTGTCTGAACTCCGGCTTATGAACCTGTTTAGGGCTGCGGCCCTGCCAGTGAGCATTTGAACCTGTTTTGCCGAGGTGGGGCTCTGTAGATCTAGGATGGCCTTGATCTGATCTGGGCTGGCTTCTATTCCCCTTCTGGTTACCAGGTACCCTAGGAATTTCCCAGATCCAACCCCAAATGCGCACTTTGATGCATTTAGTCGGAGCTGATATGTTTGAGTATGTCAAATACCTCGGCTAGGTCCGCAAGATGATTCTTTGGCTCCTTGGTCTTTACAACCATGTCGTCGATGTAGACCTCCACTGTTTGGCCTATCTGGTGATTGAACATCTTGGTTACCAGCCTTTGATAGGTTGCTCCTGCATTTTTTAGTCCAAAAGGCATCACCCTGTAACAGTACAGGCCTTTTGGGGTGATGAATGCTGTTTTCTCCTCGTCTGGTGGGTACATGGCTATCTGGTGGTATCCCCTGTAAGCGTCTAGGAAGCTCATCCTTCCATGTCCCGATGTAGCATCCACCAGCTGGTCAATTTTTGGTAGGGGAAGCTGTCTTTGGGGCAGGCTTTATTTAAGCTTGTAAAGTCTACGCAAACCCTCCATTTGCCATTTTTCTTTTACCACCACAGTGTTTGATAACCATGTCGGGTAATTGACTTCTCTGATGGCCCTGGCCTCTAGAAGTTTGTCAACCTCTTCTTCCACTGCGTCGACGTGTACCAACGTCGGCCTCCTGGCTCGCTGCAACTGGTTTAGCCGACCTGTCGACATTCAGTCTGTGACATGTGACCTCGGGGTCAATGCCAGGCATTTCATAAGGTGTCCAGGCGAACACTTCTATGTTTGCTCTTAAAAAGCCTCTAGTCTTTCCTCTTCCTCGGCTAAGCCTGAGCCGAGAAGAAAGAAACGTTCTTCATCGCCCTCCTGGACGAAATTTCTTTAGTGATTCTTCACTCTTCTCGGCCGGCTCCTTGCCGACATCCTCTAGGACTTTATGTCCTCGTCTTCAATCTCTTCTGGTTCTTGAATATTGCAGGTAGTCTTCATTGCTGCCATGGAGCAATTCTTTGCCTGCAGTTGATCTCCTCGGATTTCTTCAATCCCATGTTCTGTGGGGAAGCGCAGTAGTTGGTGCAATGTTGAGGGGACTGCCCCCATTGCATGCAACCACGGCCTGCCTATGATGATGTTGTACGGTGAGTATCAATCACAATGAACTCAGTCTTGATCATCTTTGTGCCTGCTTGTACGTCCAAGGTTGTGGCACCAAGGGGCCACGTCGGCGTTCCGTTGAAGCCGACCATCGGGCCGTCCGAATGCTCCAGGTCATCAGGGTGAAGGTCCAGCTCCTTGTAACATCTAACGTACATGATGTTGCATGAGCTGCCTTGATCTATCAGGATGCGTTTTACTTGGCACTTCCCAACCTGGAGGGATACTACCAAGGCATCATTATGTGGATGCTGGACCATCTCTAGGTCGGCCTCGGTGAAGGTTATCATCGGACCTTGGCAATCTTCTGGCCGAGGTCTTTTCAGTCCGACCTGGTTCACATACTGCAGATGTTTTACTCGTTGGGTTTCTCCCCGAACGTCATTTCATTCACTTGGAATGAATCACATTTACCACCCGAGGTCTTTCCGCCCGGGGTTGCGGTGGTGGTGGGGCCGCTTCAGCCTGAGGCAGTCTGGTCTGTTCTTCCTTGTTCTGGCTTCATCAACAAGGTCTCTTAAGTGGCCTGCCTCACCAATCTTCCAAGTGGCTTTGAGGGCTCTGCAACCTTGTGTTGTATGTCCGTTTTCATCGTGGTATGAGCAATGTCTATCCGCGTTTCGTCCCATAAACTCCCCGGGTTGTCGCCGGTGTTCTGAAATAGGGTTCGCCCCGAATTTTTCCTAGGACCTTCTGAATCGGAATTCGGAACACGGTTATTACTGCTTGTTTAGCCCTCAGCTCTACCTCTGCTTGCTGAATCCGTTGTTACTTCGGCTTCGCTTCGGCGAGGTGTTCCCTTGCTCCTTTGACTTGCTTTGATGCCGATGTATCTTCTTCGGCTCTGGCGTATTTTTCGATCCTTGCCATGAGTTCCTCCATGTTCTTCGGCAATGTTTTCGCCAAAGATTTCCGAAGTGAACAATCTTCTTTTAGGCCGTTCTTGAAAGATACGACCGCTACCTCCTGGTTGCATTCGGGTATTCGGTTAAACACCTCGTAATATCTTTTTGCATAGGCCCTAAGGCCTTCATCCTTGCTGATCTTCAAAGCCATTAGTGCATCCACCCTCAATGGCTGTAGCTTGTTTGTCACGAACCTGGCCACAAACATCTCGGCCAGTCCTTCCCATGTCTTCACGCTTCCCTTTGGTAACTTGTGGAACCAATCCGATGCAATTTCCCCAAAGGACGATGGGAATACTTTGCAGAGCAAAGGCTCATTTCCACTGTATAATGCCATTGAGTTTAAAAATAATCCAACATGGAAGTTAGGATCTGACTTACCGTCATAGATTTGAAACCTCGGCATGCTGAACCTTTTCGGAGCTTCGAATTTGTCCAGCTCTACCGAGAATGGCGTCCTCGGCTTGACGAATGAGGTGACCTCGGCTTCAGCATTCTGTTCCCTTCTCTTGAGGTAGTTTCTCAAATCTTCTTTGCTCCTCCCTGGAGCTCGGCTATCTTTCGATTTGAGTCCCTTTGGCACACTGCTCTCGGCCTCGTGGTGTGCCCGTTTAGATTTTTCTCCCTGGGTTGTGTCGAAGCAGAGAGCCCGTCTTTGTATGCCGAGGTTCTCTGGTTTCATGATCCTTTGTATGACATGTTCTCTGGGACTTTTCTTGTCTGGATTCCTCTCGCCCGACCTCCTCGGAGGGCGGGTGTGAATGCCTCTTGCTCTTCGAACGTTGTGATGCTTCTGGATTTATCTTTCTTCCTCCATTCTGATTTTTAACTGCTGGGATCGGCGTATCCTGCAGTGGGTATGGTGGTTTCATGACATTATTTTGCATCATGAAGTTGACGACCGACTGCAGGTCGGCCAACTTGTTTGCTAGGTCCTTGACTTCTTCATCCCTTCGTATGCACCGTTCCCTCCACACTTGGAGGTTATCCTCCTGTAGTATCTGTCCTCCTGGGTGGTCTTTCCCTTCGTGCCCCTGGCCACGGGCTTTGTTGTTGTGGTTGTCTCTTTCAACATCAAGGTCAATAGACCTGTCACTCCCAGCGGGAGTGTTGCCCCCGACCTTTCGTTTTGTGCGTTACTGGCCATCTATTCGTCTTTCTTTCCCACAGACGGCGCCAAATTGTGTGAGTGATTTTGATCACACTGCCTATCTTAGTATTCAGCGGTAAAAACACAGGCAGAATAGATGGCACAGATAATAACACAAAGACACAAAGGATTTAACGTGGTTCGGCAATAATTGCCTACGTCCACGGGAGCCGAGGTAATTCACTAATGAATGAATGGTAAAACTACAATAAACTTCTGTAATTCTCTAACTCTCTAAGTGTATATTGTAAGTATTACAATCAGCTTGTAGTTGCATATGCTCTGCTCAGAACGGATTCAATGTCCCCCTCGTCCATTGACCTCTCCATATATATACTAGTGAAGTTAGTGGAGAAGCCACTAACTTTTGAGCTGTCTTGCCAGTCCACCAAAGCACTTTTGGCAGCTTTCAGGTAAAAGCTCCTTATTCCTTCACGTGGCCCCTAATGGCCTCATGATCAACTCTTATGGCTCGAGGCACTTAGTTAGTGAAATGATGGCTTACTCCACATAGTTGGACATCCACCTACCAAGATAATATTTTTAATTGGCTGATACGGTCAAACTGACAGTTACCTCGGCTCCAGTTTTCTGCGGGTAGCTCGGCCATTGCAGGTGGAGCCGAGGTTGTAGGCCTTCATCCGGATTAGATGCCTTCAGAAATTACCTCGGCAAATACTAAGATACCATGGCAAAACTTTACTGTGACACGTAGCTTTCCTGATGACACGCCGACGTCAACCATCTTGCCACGTGTTGATGCTCAGAAATATAACCCCACATCATGTATATCAACATGATCTACAAAAGACAATTACACTCAAACCCAGATTAAATTCATTACAAACGGCTGGGAAAACCTATTGAATTTTCTTGTAATCTTTCATAAATATGATTAAAATCACCTGATGTTATCCAGCACCAAACATACCTTTAAAGCTTTTGTTAACATGTGCTCTAGGGGTTTATGCTAAGAAAGCATTAAATGAGTATATTTACACCTATTTATATAGAAAATAACACAACATGAAAAACTATCTTAATTTAAGAATTTTTTTTTTTTATATATTTATAATGAGACCAAAATACGTTTTTTGCTTTGCACCATTTTCTTTCTTTATTTTTGATTGAATTTTTTTAATATGTTTCTTCTAAAAAAAATAAAATTTGGTTTGGTGAAAAATAAAATTTTTAAAAATCAAACACTTATTTTCATATGATTTTTTTGGAACATAAAATAATATTTAAAAATTCAAATATATATTTATATTTAGTTTTGTCAAAAAAAATTTATAATTTTTTAAAAATAAATTTTAAATACAAATTCCTAAAATTTAATCAAATAAAAATATTTTACAACTAAAGTTTTTTCAACAATACATTCATAAATATTGGTCGGGTTCACACCATATTAGAACCATTAAAAATATATATATAGAATTTTTTTTTTTTAACTTTTTTAATTGCACATACATAATAGTTAAAGAATTCTTGTCTTACAAAACCAAAGGGTAGTTATGCCCATATAAATAAAAAATTAACTCTTAAAAAACATCATAATTATTTTTGATTGTACCCTTACATTCCCCATGCAAGTGTAAGAAGTTGAAATTTATTTATTACTTTCTTAACATGTGCATTTAAGGCACATGTTAACAAAACGCTACATTTAATTCTTTGTTACAACAAGATTTTAGTTAAGGGGGAACATTAAATTGAAACCTTAGCAATAATTACAATTTAATAAAACTCAATTTTCATTTAGTGATTTTGGTTTAAGGGGTAACATTGAATCGAAACTTTAGCAACAATTACAATTTAATAGAACTCAATTTTCATTTAGTGGTAGCACTAAAAATTAATGTGACATCAAATTTATATTTAGAGATAAGCCTGTGTACACATGTATGGCCTTCTTCGTCCATAGGCCAATGGTCCTGTAGTTTAAATAAATTGATTATAACTTATTTTAATTTAGGAGTTTATATCAAATTGTTTGATGAGACTTCTACTTATAGTTTATTAAATAGAATTAATTGAAAAAATTAATTATCTAAAAATTAAAGAATAAGTGCTTTTAACTTATACTTCATGATTATTAACTTTTAACTTATTAATAAGTTCCACCAACCAGCGCGTGTGAGGCTTGAAATGGTTTTGCCCCCCCGCGGCAAAGAGAAGTGATGAATCAACTTGAATTTTATTGATAAAAATAATATTAAATTTAGAAATTCAGATTTATATTTAAAAAAATTTCAAGAATTGAAGTATGTGGTTTAAAAAAAATAGAGTCGTGATAGAGGCCTCGAATTCGAGGCCTCGAATTTGGCTCGAATGAACCAGAGGGGAGGGGAAGAAGGGAGAGAGGGGGAGGGGAGGGGAGGGGAGGGGAGGGGAAGAAGAGAGAGCCGCCGGTGGGCCGGACTGGAGGGGGCCATAATCACCGGGGGAGGAGGAGGAGGAGGAGGCGGAGGCGGGCCGGAGGCGGAGGCGACGGCGGTGCAGCTGCTACGACGAGCTGGATCGGGCGACGATCGGACGGCTGGCGAGCTTGACGAGCTGCGACGGCGAATCCGGACCCCTCCCCTCCCCTTCCTCTCTCTCTTCTTCCCCTCCCCTCCCCTCCCCTCTGGTTCTGCGAAGAAGAAGAAAGAAAAAAAAAAAAAGGGATTCGAGGCAAATTCGAGGCCTCAGATTCGAGGCCTCAACCATTTTCCAAAAAAAAAAAAATGTGCATTACAAGATTCAAGTAGAGAATGAATTTGAATCATATATTAATAATTTTATATAATTTTCTAAATAAAATTTATAAATTTTTAGTATCAACGTAAATTCACCATTTATAATTTTCTAAATAAAATTCACCATTTTGTTTCTTATTATGGGATACAATAATAGATAGCATTGCCATTGCCATTGATTTTTGTCAAAAGAGAAACCCTACTAATCCGGAAAAATAATCCAAAAAAAAACTAAAAAATAAATGTATGGTTTAAATGGAATTATTATATAGTAAAACTCATATATAAAATAAGAAAAATTAATGAAACATCTCTCTAATTTTTGGTAGTAGGAGAGGTCAAATATATATTTTCTTATTAGTTAAGATCCCTCAATAATATTATTACAAAAATTTCAACTCATTATAGAAAAATTTCATAGCTAAAATTTCTCTATGAAGACAACTTTCTCTATACTAAAATTTTTCTATGTCGAAATTTCTCTGTGAAAATTTTGAGGGATCCCAACTACTATAAAAACGTTGTATGTTCTTTATCTTATGAAATTTTAGTATCATGAATCTTAAACTAAAATAAGAAAAATATTTCATCCATGCTATTTTCCCCCTACAAATCCCCCAAATGATGTGGCAAGAAAATTTTGTATGAATATAACACTGCTAATAAAATAAATCTCAACAATTCATTATTTATTGTAAGTATTTTTTAAAATAAATTTTATAAGTCCATAGATAACGTCACAAACACATAAGTCTCACTTAAGCAATAAAGAAAGTGTGTCTTCGTCACCCAGTAACTGTATGGTCATAAGAAGCTACCTTGCGTTAAATTACACAGGATGAGAGGCGGCCTCTATTTTAAAATGTTTGAATATGCACCACAAGATGATTAATTAACAAAATATAAAAAGAGAAATCATCATTAAGTGAGAAGTGAGATAATATTATTAAAGGATGAGAATCTTGCTAGGGTGTATTTTTTTTTTATTGGGCTTTTATACACACAAAAAAAAAAAATGGTTTTCGTTTAGTTTAGTTTTTGAAATGAAATTTGAGTTTTGAGTTGTGTTTTAAAAGATAAATTTTTGAAATAAGATTTGAAAAGAGATAACTTGTTTGCTTATAAATTTTGAAATGAGTTTTGAGTTTTTAAGTTGTATTTTGAAATTGTTTTGGATTTATTTTTGTAAATATTTAAAAATTTTCTTATTTTTATTTTTTTAGAGTAAGTATTTTTTATTGTAAATATTTATTTATTTTTTTAATGTGCGCTATATTTACTACATTTGTGCATAGTATTTTTTCCTAAATATTTAAAAATTTTATTTTTTATTTTAAAATTTTATTTTTATTTTTAAATATTTTTAATTTTTATTTTAAATATTTGCTTTTTTTTACAGTTTTTTAAAATTTTAAAAAAATTTGAATCGCCCATATATATCTAAATCATTACAAATTATTTGGCCAATACTTAGAAAAAAACAAAATATTTTTTTCAAAAAAATAAAAAAATATTTTTCTTTAAAAATAAAATTAAAAATAAATATTTTATGAAAAAAATAAAAAATAAAAAATAATTTTAAAGAACGAAATAAAAAAATATTTTTTTTGAATTTTTTTTAAACAAAATTTTGAAAGAGTTTGGTTATGAGTTTTAAAAAAATAAATAAATAAATAAAAATAATCCAAATCACGATTTAAAAATTAAACCAAACACTACCATATCTTCATATATTTGTACTTATTTTTTATTGTGCATTGATTTATAATTTTCTTAATATATAAAAATGAAATAAAAAATAAAAACCAACCGGATTAGCCTCTGAGGCGCCGTTTGGGAAGTAGTTTTGTGGGTTTTTTTGGCTATTTTAGCCACAAAAGACAAAATAGGCTATTTTAGCCACAGCAAACAAAACATTACATCCAACCCATAATCATTACACTCTTCTCTCACAAAAAAAGTCAAAAAAGCCAAAAAGCCCTTCTCAAACCAAGCTTTTTAGCCCAGGCCAAAATAGCCAAAAAAACCCAAAATTCAAAAAGCCAACCCACTTCCCAAACCAACCCTTAGCCAATAATACCCATTTCGTCATTAAAGGATTCTTTAATTTTTTTAAATGATATTTTAACTTTAGAATAAATATTAACTCATAGACTCAATGCGTGTTTAATTTTTCTTAATATAAAATGATATTTTAACTTTAGAATATATCTTCATAGACTCATGGTTTGAGGGTAGTTAAATGAATCATGTTACGTAGACTCAATGTGTATTTAATTTAACTTGTTAAAAATTCGTTTGAAATTAATTTGTCATAAAAATGAGCTAACCTTAAACATATTTTAAAATTTGTTAATTTTCTGAGTTTAGCTGAATAAATTTATATAAACTATATAAAACCAAATTACTTAAGTTTGATTTGATTAAAAGTTGTTTAAAAATGACTCTAAAGATAAATAAACTTAGTTTGACACTATTTTAGATGCTGATTAAGTTTTCAAACTAAACTTAAATAATTTATTACTCGACAAAACGTAATTGGTTTACACTCATATTTAAGTGTACGCATTTCCCCCTTGCAAATTTTTTTTAAGGTTTGTCTTAGATTTGTGTTTGTTGTGTGGTTTTGTGGTGTTCTTGACAAGATTAACCAAAACAGATATATCCAACATAAATTACACTGCATAAAACATTTGTAGAATAGAGCCTGTTGATGATGTGGGAATAGTTACAAGTTAGTGTTTTTTGTCTTTTTAATAATATTCCTTTTTCTCTTGTTTCATTGTTTACCAAAGAAAATCAAGAAACAAAAAACAAAAACTGCTGCCTTCACAAATAGAAGTTTCAGTGCACAATAACAGTCTTCTGCAGCTATTATTATATAATAAGACCTTAGACTTCAAAGATCAAACTAGGCTTTTCTACCCTCTGACAGTTCACACTAATGACAAAGGTTTTAATTTCCACACATTGGAAGAAAAAATTACCTTGAATTGTTCAAACTTGGAGAGACACAACAAAAGTCCACATTGCAGAATCATTTTGTTCGATGACCAAGGATCTTATATAACTTATTTTCTCTGTCTCCTTGATTTAATTTATTTCTAAGCATTTGATTATGTGAAGACTTGGAGACAAGTAAATTTGGAAATGTAATATTATAATTGAGACACAGAACAAAATGATTTGAGATAGAGGCCTATTTTGAAAAGATGGTTATAATCAGCTTTTTGATAAAAAACTGCTTATAAGCAGCTTATAAGCAGTTTTTTTGTGAGAGAGGAAGTAGGTTATAATCTGAGAAGTGGATTATAACCCACTTTCCAAAATAGGCAAGAGAATCCCATATCTTATACTGTGCATCATGCGTTATAATTATATTAAGCAGTGAAAATAGGGAAAAATGAATCACATAAATCTGCATAATAGTTGGCCTTAGATTTAGATTTTCCAATTAATTTGTAGGAAAATATAATACAAATATGTGGTGTGAAATAGTAAAATCTCAAAACTAAAGGATTAACCTGGTGAATAAAGCGTTTCCTTATGCGGCGTGATATCTAAGCAATTTTTCTTCTCCTCCTCTCCTCTCCTCTCATCAATTGTAATAAATAAAAAATAATAAAACTTTTGTATTTAAAATGAGTCCACTATTATTAAATAATAAGTACAACTGATTACCACATCAATTTGTAATAATTATTATTACTCCCTCCGTCCCAAAATAATAGTCCTTTTTGGGAAATTCAAACTTTTTTTGATAGTGCAATTATTGCTTTTGAAAAAAAGTTGATTTTCCAAAATTATCCTTTTGATAGTACATTTTTTGAGAATATCAATGTCATAATTGTACTTTTTATATTGTTTATTAATTTAAAAGAAGGGCAAAATATGAAATTTATATTTTTTTGTACTTGATTTTTGAAGAGGGACTAATATTTTGGAACAATGAAAAATGGAATAAGGGACTAATATTTTGGGACGGAGGGAGTATCTTAATTTAGCATTACTTTAATTTGTATAATCTTTTTCATTGGTTGATGGGCAAGTATGCCATCGGCTATCCAATAGCGTTGCAGCCCTGCATTTACGCTCACAACCATGCACTAATATTGTATTTCAATTGTAAATTTAGATAGAAATTTTTATTAAAAAAAAAGTTCAACTTATATTTCATTCATAACTCTCACTATTTTTTTTTTTATTTTTTTTTTTAAATTCCTATTCAAATCTAGGGTTCGCTTATGATGCATATGCACCCTTATCACCAAATGTAAAATTTTACTATAAAATTTTATAACATTAATTACAAAAATACGTAATCTCGTAATAAGTTGGCATAATAAAAAAAATCATAATTAATTCACAAATTTTTATAATATCAACTACAAAATTGAGAATATTTTATTATGTCAATTTATGACGAGATTACGTATTTTATAATTGATATTATAAAATTTTGTGATAAAATTACATATTTTATAATAAAGTGCATATATGCAGCCTTAAAGGATGCACACCATAGCATTTTCCTCAAATGTAAGATCCAAAATACATCTAAAAGCAGATGTTATGACTAAAACGATAGTTTGACAATTTCAAGGATTTGAAAGAAGTGTGTTAAATTGAACTTATTGCTTGTGGCAATTTGTCAAACTTTAATTTCAAAAGGGTGAATTACTATGAAAATCAGTCTACGTAGTCAAAACTTGCGAGGCAAGGTTAAAAGAAAGTGTGCCACACATTTCATTTAAGAAAGACCTCAAAGGAAAGAAAGGGTAAGCAAATCCCACACAGATAGTCCACCTCGTGCCTTGCACTTTCATAGTCCACCTCGTGTCTCGCACTTTCATGGATGCAAACAAGGGACATTAAAACTTACATTAACTAGTGAAAATCAGTGCTATGCGGGGAGGTATAAAAATTAATAAAATATTTTATATGAAATAATATAAATAATTAATTTTTTTATGTAAATTTTGAAAATAAAAAATATTACAATTTAAGTTTTATAATTTTATCATAATTTATGTATCAATTTTTAATTTGTCACAATTTTAATAATGTAACTTTCAACCTCTTGCTAAAGTTGTAAATTTAAACGAGTTGAACCCAAGCAACTCGAGTCAAGCCTGTCAATTTAAAGATTGTGCAATATAATTTTTAATTCGGTGAGAATCTATGTGAAATTCAAAAATTAGAAGACACCAAATAACTGGAGCAATTAAAACAAAATTATATATATAAAATATAAAATTATTTGCTAATTTATTTAATAGTAAATAAGATTAATTAAAAATTAATATTAATGAACAAAGCAAATACACTTTTTAGAAAGGATTATCAAATAAGTTATATTAAAAAAATTATATTTTATAATGGCGTAAAATAATTTAAATATTGATATTTAAAAAAAAATTATTTAAAATTTACAATAAATGTTTAAATATAATAAAATTAAATTTTTACACAATAAAAGTATCTGTATAAATAAATAAAAAAGGATAAAAAGAAATTAGAATTTGGTAATTCCTCATTTGATCTAAAATAATTATAAATAACCAATAAATTATCACCTATAACCCTCATTTCTTAAATAAAAAAAAGATATTTCACAAGCCATCACTTTTATTAGAAAAATAACATTTATTTTAGCAAAACTCATTGTTTAGCAATTTGAGCCAAAATATCTTTATTTTTTATTTTAGTTTGTTTAATTGACAACTGAAATTAAAAAAAAAAATTAACAGGATCCACCATGTTTTGCAAGTGCTAAAAAAATCTAGATGAACAATAGCAAAAATGTTTGAGACCCACAAAAAAATAAAAAATAAAATAAATTCACAATTGTATCCACAATGATATGGTATTATATGTGTCAACTCTTGATTTGCTAGACATTCAATGACATGTGTAACGCCCTCAAAATAAACCCATAATATATACAATATTAACATGCATTGTTAAAAGAAATAAAATATTATTCCATTCATCAGAGTATTCTTAAAAGAAAGACATTACATGTAACATGAAACGTAAATGCCCTATGGGCTTATATCTTTCCAAGCCAACACTTGGACACAAAATGTGAGTACTAACTCAACTACAAATTAAGCCCTTGGCTTGAGTGTTTACATGTAATATCAAATAAAATAAATAACAACTAAACTAAAAGAGTCTTCAACTCCTACTCCTTCCAAGCTAAGTCCTTGGAGGTAGCATATCACCTGAACCTGAAAATGATGTTCCTGTATAGGGTGAGCCACAGCCCAGTAGAAATATACTAAACCAAATATATGTATTGAATAAAGCAATAGCATTTAATAGATGGTTAACACAAATATCCATTTCATCAACATACAGTTTCATGACATGTTTCACTTTCCATTTATATCAAATGTGGCTCAGAACCTGGCCAAACTATAACAGTGAATTAAATATCACATTAATGTTACTTCCAATATCAACAAAACAAATGAGACTAAGGCTCATGCCAAAACACTTCCATACTTCCAAATTGATACACATTTTAGTGCTGTATCAACAACATGTAAAAACACTTCAAATCAATAAGCACACATATAGTGATGCTAATGGAGTCCATCCCTATCTCCTCCCAAACAAAATCCGGTTTAGAGGTCCATCCCCTATCTTCCCCTAAACCGTGGAGTACATCCCCTATCTCCTCCCAAACAAATGCATATGCAACACCCAATCAATACACGTAATTTCTGTATTAATTCAACAGTCAAAATCAATGACTTAACCAATGTGATTAGTTTCAGTTTTTCCTAATCACATGCAAGGTCTACAACAATCACGACTATCCTCCACCGATAGCCCAAAACAGTTATTTCTAAACAGGAAACAAATGTATCAACAAATGTAAATTTAACATTTCATAGGTGAGTAATTAAACTAACCAACTACACCATTAAATCACTAAATTTCCCAATTTCATGAATTAAACTCAATTCCACATTTTCCCCTAAATTAATTATACAAATTAATTTATTAAACAATTAGGGTTTTTCTCAAAATTACCAAATAACCCCCGACATATCAAACTACCAAAGCTTAGAACAAAACTTATAATATGGAGTAGGAAATCCCTACCTCGAAGCGAAAAACTCGAATGGAGAAGATGACGAAAATCCAAAGTGCTCCAAACCCAAGATTTTTCAGATTAAAAGGAAGCCCTCGACTCACTCTATCTTTTTAATAAAGAGCCTAGGGTAGAAACACCCTAAAAATAGATGAAACCTAAGAGAGAAAGTGAATGGAGGGAGAGAAAACTCGAAACTAGGGTTTTAGGATAAAAAAGAATGTGAAAAAACATTTTAAAAACCGCTGCTGCGTATTTATACCCGACAGGCTCGCTCGAGCGAAGAAAGTCTCGCTCGAGCCAAGAATGCAATGCTTCAGGTCTGCAACCCAGAAGCACGCTCGAGCGACAGAATGCTCGCTCGAGCTCGAAACTCGCTCGAGCGAAGGAAAGCTCGCTCGAGCCAATAAATACAGCTCTCAGGTCTATACTAGACGCAATCGGTCGCTCGAGCGAAGAAACCCTGGCTCGAGCGAAGGACCAAAATCAAGAGCTCGCTCGAGCGACAAACTCCTCGCTCGAGCGAAGGTCCAAAAATCTGGACAGCAACACTTGGTTTCTAAACCTAACCTACCTGTAACAAACCTGCCCAATACATCCTATAACTCAAGAATAAGGAATTTAAAGGACAGCAACAGCAATAATATAACAACGGAATCTACGGAACATAAGTCCGGATACAACAACCGAATAGGAAAAGACCGGGGTCGCTATAACATGGAACCCAACTCCCTTTTCACATCATTATAGGTAAAAGTGTGGGTCTGTACAATTGCTGGAATAATAAATTATCATATGTAACTCCCATTTTCTTTATTTTTTTATATATAATAAAATAAATAAATTTCCCCAACTATCATTTTTAAATTTTTTTTTTTAAATGTTTATTTCTATTTGCTAAAACATCCACAATGATGTAGTATCATATGTGTCAAATCTTGATTTGTTAAACATTCAATGACATAGGGCTCAACTCCCTTGTCGCATTGTAGGTGAAAGTGTGGGTCTGTACCATTACTGAAATAATAAATTATCACATGTAACTCCCATTTTTTTATTATATATAAAAAAAATAAGTTTCACCAACTATCACTTTTAATTAAAAAAACATGTTTATTTCTATTTGATTTTAACAAAAATCACTTCTTAACTATTTAAACCAAAAAAAATTATTTTTTATTTTAATTTGTTTAATTGACAATTGAGATAAATAAATAAAAAAATTAATACAATCTATTATATTTGGCAATTGTTAAAAAATTCATTTATTTTCTTAATGTTTTTGTATTTTGTTAAAAAGAATATTTGTATTAAAAAAATTTATTGTTTAAATCCTTATAGTTTAGAAGGACATAAATTTTTTTTAAGGAAAATTTACCCATAAGTCCTAGTTTCTGAAAAGTTGAACCATTTAGTCCTAAAAGTTTTCTTATACTCCATTTAGTCCCATTTGCACATCAATCTAATGTTCGAAACATTAATCTGATGTTTGAAACATTGTAATGGGACCTTTCAGTCTATAAGAAAACTTTTAGGACTAAACAGTGTATAAGTTATTAATTTGGGATTTATTGGTGCATCTCCCTTTTATAAAATTTAAAATAAAAAATGACAAAAAATAAAAATATAAACTTTTAATAGTGATTAATCATTTGAATACTTGCATTTAACAACATATTAAGTTTATACTAATAATATTATGACACATGTGAATATTGATCTCATTCTAATTGTAATAACATAATTTTAAAAAAGAATTTAAATTTAAAATTTATTTTTTAATTTAATAAAAGATGAATAAATTAAGGAATGAATATTGATCTTATTATGGTAACATAATTTAAGGAAGAATCTAAATTTAAAATTTTATTTTAAGAATATAAAATTAATTTATAAACCAATTATATTGTGACACATATTAACAAAAATTAAACCCAAAATTTTTTTTTTTAAAAAAATACAACTTTAAACTTTAATAGGATGACAATGTTTTTCAATTATAATAGTATATAGATTTTGTATGAGATTTTGAAAATTAAAAGCATTTTCAACGCCATTCTTATTGCTCCTAAATACAAAAATTGTAAGCTAATTATGATAATTTTAAATTTGTATAAATCATGAGATAGATCATTATAATTTTAAATTTATATTGTGCCAATTTTAATTTGAATTAATAGATTGCTTTTCATATTTAATAACCCTCAAATTTAAATTTTGAAACGGATGAGTATACTTTTCATTTTTTTAGATTTGATTTACTTTCCATTTGAAAGTCATAAATCATAAGATATTAATTTTTATTTATTTATTTTGCTTGAATAAGAGTTAGTCAATAGAAGATTTTTTAAAATTTTTAAAAATCAAAAAATTATAAATTTTAGATTGAGAATTTGGAGCTCCCACAAGGCGTGTGGGTTAAAAACGCAATTTTTTTCCTTATATAATATATAAATAAGTTTTTTTTATCAGCCAAAAAAGGGAATTTTGGCCTATTTCGGTAATTAGGTTAAAAGTTAAAAAGTTAATTTTTAACTTTTTTTAATCTCATCATTTTCTACTTTTTTACACATTTTTTTAAAAAATAAAAAAATTAAAAATTTAACTTTTAACCTACTTCTCAAAATAGGTCTTTATTAATGAAAAAAATTATACATCACATAAGTTAATATATCAATAAAGATAATTTCAATAAGTTGTAAAATAAATTAATGGATTTTTCAATAAATTTATGGAAATCCCTGCGCTACTACCATATACATTTTTTTAGTACATGTTATTATAATAATGTTATATATCTTTTTATCAAAATATTTTTCACTACAAAGTATGTAACATTACAATAATAATACGTAACTTTATTTCTGAATAACAAATTATTATAACTCTACTAAAAACTTATGTAATATTTGCTACAAAACTATGTAACATGTACCAAGAAATACATAATAGGTTACTGATGATAAACACCCCAATAATAATGGTAGGGCAAATCATACCCGTAATCTTTATAATTTGACTTTTGTGTCAATTTGATTATTGTAGTTCTATTGTATCCATTTTACTCTTCAATTTTCACATTCTAATAATTTATAATGCCCTTTTATAAATTAGAATGAAATCAAGTCGTAAAATAGTCTATTTACTCTTTTCAAAGTGGTTGAGGGTTGGTTTCAAATTCAGAATGGTCAATTCCCTTCTAATAAATTATTTTATTCTTAATTTCTATCTAATTTTTTAATAAATTTTATCAATTAAACTAAATTAATTCTATATAAAAAACTTAAAAATCATGATTGATAAAATTGAAAGTACTGGAAATAAATTCATACAAGAGACATATCAAGGAGACAACAGATATAATTTATACATATATAATTTCTTGTCAATTTCCCCAATATTATTTATTATTTAGACTGCAATATTTATATTTCATGCAACTTGTCTTTGGGAAATTTTATGATACACACATATGCACCCTAGTTACGATCTTTGTCGCTTTTGGCTATGATCTATTGTGATATTAGTTATGATTCATTGCGATATTAATTATGACATTATTTTAATTATAATTCAAAAATTCTTTCTCAATTTGTTTTAACTAAAACTCCTATAAGATTAAGTTATAATATTTGTGATAATTAAATTTATAAATATCATAACTTACATGTGATACACAAGAAATGTACCATATCATTATCCCTCCTTTAACATAACTTTCTTCATAAAGGTAGTTGATAAGTAAATACATTATTATATCTTAGGGGCAGTTGGGATGGTGAGAGCTGGGAGCCTCTTTAATAATTTCCCGTGATGGACACTGTGTGACAGAAACGATTAAGAGTTGGTTTGGGATGTTTTAAAAAAAAGTATATTTTTTGATTTATTGACTTATATAGATTGGGTTTTGGTTGAGTTTGATGTGATGTGTTAGAGAGGTGATGTGAAATGAGTTGGTTTGGCATAACCTAAAAAAGCCAAAAAGTCAAAAAGTCACTATTCTATTTAAGTCACATCAAGTTTGGGAAGACTAAATAAGTGTACTTTTTGACTTTTTATGAAATATGGGTTGGATTTGGGTTGGGTTTGAAGTGATGTATTAGAGAGGTGATGTGACTTAAATAAGATGATGTGACTTAAATAGGATAGTGACTTTTTGACTTTTTGAATTTTTTGAAAGATGCCAAACTTGGCCTCACATCAAACCCAAACCCAACTTATATAAGCCAATAAGTCAAAAAGTGCACTTTTTTAAAACATCACAAACCAACCCTTAAATAGGATAGTGACTTTTTGACTTTTTGTATTATTTAGTAGATGCCAAACTTAGGCTAAGTTTGGGATATCCCAAATAATCCAAAAAGCCAAAAAGTTACTCAAAAGTTAAAAAGTTAACACTACTCACCAAAAGTCAACAATTACGGCTGCACAACTCCCAATTCAAATTTTCCTCTAAAAACTAATTTTTACAATTTTTTATTACACATTTTTCCATAAAAAGTTAAAAAGTTAACCCAAACATCCATATTTTCAACCTCAATTTTTTAGTCAAAAAAGACAAAAAGTGCACTTATTTAGTCTTCCCAAACAAGGCCTTAACCTAAAGTTTATTTGCTTTAAGACCCTTCACATTTCATGAAATTTCAATATGATTAACTAAAAAAATTAACAAAATGTGATGATAATAGCAATAATGGTTAAGAGCTCTAATAACAGTGCTCTAATCAAAACTCTATTGATGTGACAATCTCCAAAAAAAAAAAAAAAAAAAATCAAAATCAAAATATCAAATCACATAATAAAATTCACACTCCCAATTTAGACGTCTGAAATATTTTTCATGATGATAATACATTATTTAATGTTGTTGCTTTTACAATAAAAAATTAACAATATGTGATGATGATAATTCATTGTTTACTGTACTTTTCGCAGACTTTTCTTGGCAAGAATAGTGCTTTTTCTTGTCGTGATTAGCTGATAGTGATAAGGTGGTGTTTGTCCTCTACGATATGTTGGAACATGGCTAGTTGATTTTGAATGCTTTTTGTATGATAATCTTTGTAAACATGACTTACCTGCTTTGATTAGAAGTCAAGCATGATTAACTAAACGAGAAACGCTAAGGATTCATCTGTTAACATCGTCATTTTTTTTTTTTGGGTATGATGTTAAAACATGTTTTTGTTTGATATATAAAATTATTTTAAAAATAAATATAAAAAAAATTATTTGATGAGTTATCGAAAATGGTGATCCACGATTAAAGATGAACGATATGGTGACTAACGGGGAGAAGCGACTAGATAGTGTGTTTGATTGGGGCGATTAGGGGAGACTATTCCCTATTCGGATTATTTATTCGAAGGAGTGAATAGCCCATCGTTTGTTTTTTTTTAAGTCTGCCGGACATAGAGTCTGGCCGGACTCCTTATTCTCCATATGGAGGATTATACTATCTCAGGGGGGTGTGGGACAGTTTTGGAAGGATTATTTACTGTTAGGATTAGGTGATAAAATGATCATTTTGACCATCTATTATTTAATTTTGAATTATATTTAGTAAAATTTAATAAAATTTAAATGTCTCAATTTTAAAATAAAATAATTTTATTTAACTTTTTATTGATGTTTTATTTATTTAATTTTTTAAAATATTTTTTTATAGATATTTTATTGATGTTTTATTGTAAAATTTTGTTTATATTTTATTTAATTTCATTATTTAAATGTTAATAGATGTTTTATTTAATTTCATTGTTTAATTATTATTATTTTTAAAAACAAATTTATTTAAAATTTTAATTAAAAAATAACATATATTTTTATTGATATTTTATTTATTTTATTTATTTAATTTAAAAATAAATTTATTTAATTGTGTAAAAAAATAAAATAAAATAAATTTTTATTTAATCTAGCTAAAAATAATTAAAATATTAAAGATATGTTTAATATTGCTATTACTTAGTAAAAATTGAAAAAACGTGAAATAGTCTTTTGTTCATTTATCCTATCTAGTCCGTCCAACCAAATGTTGAATTCACTAAAAATAGTCATTTTCAGACATCTAATCTCATGAAAAAATAAATACAAGATACATATCTAATCCAACCAAATAGTCTGGGGATTCACAGTCCCAGGACTCAAGTCCAATGGATTTTAATCCCCCCTTATCCAGTCATTATTTACTATTGGGATTGTAATCCAAGGGAGGCTCTTTATCCGGCGTTTGTTTTTTTTTTAGTCCGCCGGACTCCTTATCCCTCATATGGGGGACTATTGTATCCTGGGGGGGTATGGGATAATTTTCGGGGGACTATCCACTATTGGGATTAGGTGATGAAATGACCATTTTGACCTTCTACTATTTAATTATGTATTATATTTAGCAAAATTCAATAAAATTTAAATGTCTCAATTTAAAAATAAAATAATTTTGTTTAACTTTTTATTGATGTTTTATTTATTTAATTTTTTAAAATAATTTTTTACAGATATTTTATTGATGTTTTATTTTAAAATTTTGTTTATAATTTTTTTAATTTCATTATTTAAATTTTAATAGATGTTTTATTTAATTTCATTATTTAATTATTATTATTTTTAGGGAGACTTATTTATAAGTCATTTTTCAGACACTTATGCTAAGTTAAGTCTTGTGTAATTTTTATAGAGTCTCAAGTCCTATTTAAATAAGAATGTATTCCACAAGATCCTACATAAACGTAATGTGACGTGACACTTACATAAACGTAACGTAATGTGACACCTACATATACGTGACGTAACGTGACACCTATATAAACGTAACGTAACGTGACACCTACATAAACGTAACGTAACGTGTCACGTTACGTTTCGCAAACTTAATGAGTTTTTATTTTTTAAAATTGAATGTGAAAATGTTGTTGGCTTATGTTGGTGTCACGTTACGTTTCATATAAATATAATATATAGAAAATTGAATATTACCATAGATCATAGGTGTCACATTACGTTTATGTAGGTGTCACGGTATGTTACATTTATGTAGATATGATCTATAGTAACATTCAATTTCCTATATATAGAAAATTGAATATTGCCATAGATCATAGGTGTCACGTTACGTTTATGTATGTGTCACGTTACGTTACGTTTATGTAGATATGTCACGTTACATTTATGTAGGTGTCACGTTACGTTTATGTAGATGTCACGTTACGTTACGTTTATATATGATTTATGGTAATATTCAATTTCTTATATATGATTTTACTATTATTTATGATATTAATAACTAATATTAAGGGTACATGTGTCAACAAACTTCCCACAGGACTTATGGGAACATAAATTTTTTAGTATGACCATATGTAGCATAAGTCTCCCTAATAGGACTTATAAATAATTTTTTCTTATTTTTAAAAATAAATTTATTTAAAATTTTAATTAAAAAAATAACATATATTTTATTTATTTTATTTAAAAAAATAAATTTATTTAATTGTGTAAAAAATAAAATAAAATACAATAAAATTTTATTTAATCTAGTTAAAAAATTAAAATATTAAAGATATGTTTAATATTCCTATTACTTAGTAAACAATTAAAAAAGGGTAAAATAGTCCTTTGTTCATTTATCCTATCCAGTCCGTCAAACCAAACGTTGGATTCACTAAAAATAGTCTTTTCTAAACATCTAATCCTATGAAAAAATAAACACAGGATACATATTTAATCCAACCAAATAGTCTGAGGGATTCACAATCCTAGGACTCAAGTCCGATGGATTGTAATCCTCCCTTATCTAGTCCGTCAAATCAAACACACCCTTTTAGGGTCATAATAAGATGATTAGAGAAACACCAAAAGATAACTAGGCTTCATTTGGGAATTGGGTTGACTTTTTGGCTTTTGATTTTTTTGGCTATTTTAACCTGGGCTAAAAAGCTTGGTTTGGGAATGGCTTTTTGGCTTTTTTGACTTTTTTTGTGAGAGAAAAGTGTAATAATTATGAGTTGGATGTGATGTTTTGTTTGTTATGGCTAAAATAGCCTATTTTGTTTTTTGTGGCTAAAATAGCCCCAAATCTATCCAAACCCACTTGCCAAACCATGCCTAAAGGTCATGACGTGATTGGTTGGCCGCTAGATAGCTGCTTAAAGTGCGTGAGGATCCTCTAGAGTGATCCCTCTAGAGTGATCTCCTGCAGTAAAGGAGATGGGCGTGACACCTGTCCCACTAATGGAATTAAGGGTTAAGATCATTCTCTTACCAAAACGACGTCGTTTTGGTGAGGAAAAAAAAAAAAAAAAGAAACAAAAAACTTGAACAGAATGAGAAGAGAGAAGAGAGAAGATAGAGATTCCATGGCCAAACCCCCCCTTCCTCAGAGGTGGCGGCCACCTGGTCCCCTATCCTCATAGACCGCCGCCAATTGCTCCCTAACCCTCCTCCGGCCAACCATCCTTTCCCCCACCCCTCTGCCTCCATCCATCGCCGAAAGATAACTATGAAATCTATTGGAAAAAACTGTTTGAAAAAATGCTTGGTCAGGAAAAAAGAAAAAAAACAGTGTCTATTTGAAAAAAAAAAAAACAGAGCATGGTCCATGATATATACTATCCATTTGAGTGAAACAAAAAGCAAAAAAAAAAAAAAAGAAAAGTTTAGAACAGGAAATAAAAATAAACTCCCAAAAAAAGCCCAAATCAAGTTTAGAACAAGAAATTAAAATAGAGCATTGTATATCTGAAGCATTCATTTGGTTTTAAGGTTTAGAACAGGAAATAAACAATAAACATTGATCAGAAACAATAAATAATAAACATTGATCATAACAGGAAATAAACAATATACTATTCATTTGAGTGAGAAAAAAAAATCCAATAAATAGGTGGGTGTTTGTGTTATAGAACAGGAAATAAAAACAACATTTTTTTTGATTCAAAAGGAAATAAAAACAACATTGATCATATCAACTCCATAATTTTACATCAATAAATAGGTAGGTGTTTGTGTTATAGAACAAAAAGAAAGAGGCTTCACTAGGGTTCAGCTCATCGACGGATCTGTGGTTTGCAAATGCGATTGAACCAAAGGTGTTGGAGTGGCGGCGGCGGCGGAAGAGATCGAAGACGAAGGCGTTGACAGAAGATCTTCCAGATCTCCGCAGCAGCGGCGGAGCCATGCCGGCGACGTCCTCCTCTTCTCTCCTTCTCTCAGCTTTTCTCTCTCTCTCTCTTCTCTCAGCCCTTCTCTCTGTTTTGAAATCTGATTTTTTTTTTTCAAATTACACAGAAAAACGACGTCGTTTTTGTCAGGGAAAATCTCAACCCTCCGATGGATCACTCTAGGAGATCACTCTAGAGAAGAAACTCTAGAGGATCCTCACGCGTTTAAAGTTGGTAGGAGCTCACTAGCGACCAACACTCACCCTACAATTCCGATTCTACTAATTTTTATTCTTCTTACTATTTAATTCTTATACATGTGTATATTTATATTTAAAAACTTTCCTCTAATTTATGTTACCATAAAATATGTATTATATTAAATTTATTTTTTTTCTATAATTATTTTAAAATTATTTAATATATGTTATTATCGATATATATTTTTTTAATTTTACATTAAAAATACAATCTTAAAATTTGATTCACGAATCCCTCTTAACAATTTTACCTAAAATCCTGAATTAAACAACCTTCATTTTTAGCGGATTTAGATTGTGTCTTATGATATAGCACGTGTGTTGGGAGGCCTTTCAGAACGTGTCTTGTGTCTATTTTTATGATTCAAACCGTTTATATTATAACGTTCGTCGAATAGATTATACATAAAAAAATCGGATCAATCGGACATTTGTAATCCCATAACAAGACCATATTTGTTTTAAATAAAAATAAACAGTTTGTATAATTTTAATATTTTTTTAAAAAAATAATTATAACTGATCACGGGGTTACGTATATCCGATTAACCTGAATTTTCTTATGAATAATATATATACTCGATAAATTTTACAATATAAATAAGTAGGAGAAGAGAAAAAAAAATTACAAACACATAGTGATACAAATATATCTGTAATGAATGTAAATAAAAGAATATAAGAATACAAGTGTGACTTGCACACTCTCACCCCTCCGTATATTGATAAATTTTTTTTTCTTCTACCTCCGTATAGTATGCCTAAATGAAGATGTTAGGACAAGCAATAAATAACACATGTGATGTGTTGAAAATCAGGTTGAGTGCAATGAATCTCCGGGGCCGGCTCAGGCAAATTTCAGGCCTGAAACCATAATTTCGAGGTTTTTTTTTTTATTGATAAATTTTATTTGGAGATATTTTAACCTAACAAGTCTATTAAAAAAAATTATAATCTAATTAGTCTCATGTATTTATATATTTGTTTTATGAGATTCTTTTTTTTTATTTATATTATTTGTTAGACAATTATACATTTATATCTATTGTTGATATATATTATATAGAAAAATGATATACATATTTCTTTTTGTTATTATCTCTATTTGGTAGTTACCATTACACTTTTTTTTTTTAAATCAGTTTCATTCACATTTGTGATATTATTTCATTGTATTAGGATCTTGAAACTCTATATTTGATAGGGTTT
Organism: Camellia japonica; assembly: GCA_030407325.1. Classification (NCBI taxonomy): domain Eukaryota; kingdom Viridiplantae; phylum Streptophyta; class Magnoliopsida; order Ericales; family Theaceae; genus Camellia; species Camellia japonica. Next base: position 64,984,845 of record JAPPVO010000013.1, on the reverse strand, counting down.
AGAAATTCTAGTTTACACATGGTAACGAAATAATATTTTGTTCCTCCATTGTTGCAGTGAAACTTTGTATTCTTTATTGTCACTTTGTGTTCAAAATTCTGTATTTGTCCATTATTGCTCTGTGTTCAAAACTCTATGTTTCTCCATTGTTGTAAGTCAAAGTTCTATTTATATCCAGTCAATTTTGTTACAAACATATTATTTAAAGCAGGGTTTGGTTTGATTTAGATTGGTAGAATGGTGAAATTGCATAGATTGTTAATAATAGTGATAATGATAAAAATAATGATAAAGATGAGGATGTGAGTGACATATATATATATATATATATTGGTTTTAGAGTGATTGAGGTTTTTTTTTTATTTTTTATTTTTAATTCTATTGCTGTCATTGTTTTTATTTTTTTGTCAATCAGTGCAAATGTTCACATTTCACATTATTTGAAAGTTGAGAAATAAGTGTTAGAATATAGATACGGACATAATTATATATTTTGCAGGATGTAAATGTTCATATATCATTAGTTATTTGTTACTATACTTGTTATTTAAACAATCATTTTTTGTTATCATTAAACAATTGAATTAGTCTTTTTTTCTTTTCTTTTTTTCTTTCAATTTTGTTTCATGTTGCAGTGTAAATGTTTACATTGGTATAAATTTAATTTTTCTAAGGTTAGTTGTATGTTAATTGTAAATTTTGAACATTCAAATTGCATTTTGGTATGAGTTTTTTTTTGAAATTTTTTCGAAAGTTAGTCGTATTTTGTTATTTTTTTCTTACTATGTTTATTGGTTGAATAATCATTTTTGTTACTATTGAACAATCGAAATAGTCTATTTCACTTTTTTTTTAATTTTATTTTATGTTTTCACGTTACAGTGTGAACGTTTACATTTGTATGAGTTTATTTTTTTTTTAAACTAGTTATATATTAATTGTAAATTGTGAATATTTACATTATATTTTGGTATGAGTTTTATTTTTTTGAAAGTTAATTATATGTTTGTTGTTTTTGTTACTACTTATTAGTTGAACAATCATTTTTATTACTTTTGAACAATTAAAATAGTCAATTTTTACTTTTTTAATTTTGTTTTATGTTTTTACATTGCAGTATTAATGTTTACATTTGTATGAGTTATTTTTTTAAGGCTAGTTGTATGTTAATTATAATTATAAATATTCACATTGTATTTTGATATGCATTTTATTTTTCGAAGGTTAATTGTATGTTTGTTGTTTATTGTGAACATTCACATTATACTTTAGTATAAGTATTGTTTTTTCAAAAGTTAGTTGTATGTTTATTGTTTACTGTAAACATTCACATTGTATTTTGAATTTCATTCAAATTTTTTATTGCGTTATTTTTAGAATTTTCAAATTATAAAAAAGTTCAAAATTCATAATTTAATATTTTCTCCATAGAATGCAGGAAAGATTTTCTCCTTAGAATAAAGGAGATATTTTATCCATGGAATAAGGGAAATATTTTCTCTTTAGAATAAGGAAATATTTTCTCTTTAGAATGAGAGAAATTTTATCCATAAAATGAGAGACTATTGTTATGTATTAATTTCAATATAGAAACATGTACAAAAAAATTAAAAATAATGATTTGGTCATATTACATTAAATTGGACTTAATGAAATACTAAAAAAGAATATGGGTTAAATGGAATAAAACACTTAGAAAGAGAATTTATCAAAAAAAAATTATTGATAAATCTCATTTGGAGGTGTTCTAACCCAACAAGTCCACCAAAGAAAATTATAACCTAATTAGTTGCATGTATTTATATTTTTATTCCATGAGGTCCTTTTTTTCCTAATTTATATTGTTTGTTAGACTATTATACCTTTATGTCTATTGTTAATACATATTATATAAAAAAATGATATACACATTTCTTTTTTGTTGCTACCTCTATTTTGGTAGTTACCACCATTCACGTTTTTCTTTTTAATCAATTTCATTCACATTTGTGGTATTGTTTTATTGTGCTAAGGTCTCGAAACTCTATATTTGGTAGGATTTAGAAATTCTAATTTACACATGGTAGTGAAATAATATTATGTGCAAAAAATTAGAAAGGATGATTTGGTTATATTACATTAAATAAAACTTAATGGAATATTCAAAAAGAATATGAGTTAGATGGAATAAAACACTTAGAAATAAAATTTATCCAAAAAATCCTAATTTCAAACTAGGCTTTTATATTTAGTTTTATAAATAAATAATTAAAATTTTTGTGAATAAATTATGCCAAAATTCCTGGATTTATTATCTTTTTTTTTTTTATTTTTTATTTTGCTCTACACTAAAATTTTTACTTTTAACTTTCCAAATTAATTCTAAACAGCCTTTTGTTATCTTCTGTTTACTTTTTGATCATTAAATATATTATATGAAATCTAACTAAAAAACAAAATTATAAAATTAGTCATAATTTTTTTTTTAAAAAATTTAAAGCTAGAACAAAAAAATTTGGTACTACCATTATTTTCTAGGTCATGATTATATTTTTGAGGTTGTTAATGAATTTTTAGATTGTGGTTTGTAGATTAAAGTGCAACTTCTATACCATTTACGGCTCAAGCGAAAAAATTAAGGTAGCGTTTTCTAAATATAATTTGAGAATATAGTTATATTTTGAGTTTGTGAGTTTTGAAATTATAATTTAAGTGTGAAAATTTTGTTTGGTTATGAGTTTTGAATTGAGTTTTGGAGAGAGTTTTGAGTTTTTGAAATTAGAAAAGTTATTTGATTCAAAAATTCACAACTCATAACTAAACACACAATTCAAAATTCTATTTAAAACTCATATAAAAATTTAAAAAATTTCGAAAATATTTTTTATTTACAATATAAAAATAACAAGTGTCCAAGAAAAAAAAAGAAAGAAAAGGGAACACTGTTTCGGTCAACTGGCCGGACGTCCGGGAAGATGACCATGTTAGCCAAATTTTCTTGTCTGAAAAGGAGTTTTCAAAAGTATGTGTGAAATTATAATTTAAAAACTCAAAACAAATACCACATACTCAAATGAATGGGTCGAAATGTGTTTGGAACACATAACCAAACATAAAATACTCTTGTAAGTAACCTCATTATAAACTACACCCATTTTCATCAGTTTTTTGGAACTTAAAAGACATTACCTCTTGTGTTTTACTCAAAGTGTAATTTATTTTTCACATTTAAAAATGAGCACGTGGGAAATACTATGATACACTCTTCAAGAGTCATAATTTTAATTTTTTGAATCATAATTTAAAAAAATTCATAACTAAATATGATATGAGAATAATCAAAAAAAAAAAAAAAAAAAAATTAAAACAAAATCTATAACTTGAGCTTGAGGGCATATAATTGATTTTTCTATGTACGTGGTGACAAAATCAACCACCAAGGACAGACGTGCCTATCGATGTCATGGTTTAGGCCATGCTATACTTGTCCTGATTGAACTAGAAAACAAATTGCGCTGTCCCCACATAGTTATCATCCGCTATTTTAAGTATAACTTTTGTTTTCTAATACGCTTGCAATCTTTAAACAATCTTAGTAGTTAGATGTTGGATTGTTTGCAGATCTGAAGGAGTAATAGAGTTTTTTTTTTTTTTAAATTTTTAACTTTAATTTTTATTTTATTTTAATAACTTAGGTGTTTGCGCCAACTGATGGAGTTTAAAGGCAATCAAGAAAGATTTTGCTATTATGTTTCATGTTTGAAGAAAAAGATAATGTTGGGTTTTGTGGACTCGGTAAGTATGATTTACTGAGCTTGGATACAATGGGGGTTCTCTCCCGAATTTTGAATATTTTAGTAATTTTTTGTTATTTTTGTATTGTCTTAATTATATGTTTATAAAAAGATGAAGGGGTGCCTTTTGTATTGTTGAGATTTGTATTGTTTTTTAATCACAGTGAAGATTACAACAATCGTGAATTTAATTATATTTTGAAATGAACTATGTAAATTATTATGTTCTTGTGTCTTGTGATTTCGTCAATTCGTTTTATCTTTCTTATTTGTTATTTCATATCTCATCGATCCTTATTAGAAAGAGTTAATTCATAATAGATAATTACTATAAACTATATTGCAAATTCTGAAACAAATTTTAGTAGCACCGCTATGCACACATAAATGAGATAAAGAATCGGCGACAAAAGACTGTCAAGTTTTGTGTTCCGTTTATGTGTGTCTAGCATCTTCTACTTAGGGGGGTGTAAATTTGGCCAGGCCCACTCGAGTCCAGGCTCTTGCCGAAATTCGGGCCAGGCCAGATCGGCCAACGGGCCAAAAAATTAGGTCCAGACCTAGGTGCATTGGGTATTTGGGCCTTCGGCATCCTGGTTGGCAGGCATGGGCTGGGACGTGGGCCGAGCCTGGGCTGGTCTAAACATTTTTTTATATTTTTTTCACTAAAAATGGCATTAGGTCTCAAGCGGGCCAGGTTTTGAGTAGGCCTTGAGAGGGCCGATGGGCCGGGCCAGACGGGTTGAGCTCATGGGCTGGGTTGGATTTCAAAATGATAGCTCAGGCCCAAGTCTAGGGTTCTGGATTGGACTCAAACCAGGCCCACCCAGGGTTGTGAGTGGATTTCGGGCTTTTCATATGCTGCGGATTATTTTTACACCTCTACTTCTACCCTGCGATGAGAATAAATAATTTATTTTTATTTTTGACAGTGATTGACACTATTATCTCTCAATTAGAACCATATAGAAATGACCAACTGAGTTAATTGGTTGAAAAACTCTTTGACATTGGGCCACTATAAATAATTATATCAATTGTGATAGAGACCCCACACATACATGACCCCTACAACCCCCACTCTCATCCTAACCACTCATAATGTGAGGCGCACACATACAGAGTGGATCTCACACAAACATCAAGGGCCAAGATCAAATTGGGAGTCATGAAACTTCCAAAAAAAGGAGTCCCAAACATTTCTTTAATTATATATATATAATAGTAATATCCACATTAATTATGCTTATATATAGTCACTAAATTATATATTGAATTTACTTGCATAAATCAAGATATGAAAAATTATTACAAAATTTTTAAAAATATTGTCTTGTTGCTTTATAATTCAACAAAAATCAATATACAACAACAAAAAATACCCAATCTAAAAAAAATTAAATAAAATTTATAATTATAATACCAAATAAAAACTAAACTAATTATAGTAGAATATCATTTAAATATTACTCTTTTTATATTTTTACATTAAAATTACTAATTGAACTTACATAATTTATAAGTACTAATTAATTTAGATTGTAAGTTTATATTAATTTAAGTGTATCTTTATTTTTTTAACTTACAAATATTATGAGAATTAAAATTAATTAATAGTGCTTAAATTTTGTTAAAGTCTCAGGGCCAGCCTGGTACAAATTAATCAATAGAATTTAACATTGTCCTTCTTCAAAGTGTGCCCAAAAAAGTGAAGGAGAGTGCCGGCCCGAGCATGAAGCAGCTAAAGCAAGTGCTTTAGGCTTCAAAATTTTCGAAGGCCTCAATTTTTTAAAAATTTGAAATTTTATACTATAGTTATATCTAACCGTCATCAAATAAAAAAAAAAAAAAAAAGACTATCCAACAAATCAAATATAAACATATTTTATATTAATAACACTAAAATTTTTATTTTTTTAATGTATAAAAATGGGTTAAGTTTAGAAATAATTATAAAATTTGTTGTGATTTGTAAACGAAAGTGTATTGCTAGACATTCCGTCTAGCAACAAATATGAAACGTGTATAAAAATAAGTAGGGTTATGTATTTATAGGAAATTCTATTATACACTTCTTTAAAAAGGGCGTGCCATCATGAAACCCCAACAAAAAAAAAAATCACAAAAAACACAAAAAATTTCAACACTTACAAATACCCTTGAGAGCATTTAACACCTATAAATACCCTTACACCTACCCTCACATGCACCAGTTGATAAATATCCTATCCAACAACTAGTAAATTATTAACTTGATCTCTGGATCCAACAAGTGTTCACAGGAGCACCAAATCATAAGGTGATCATACATCATGGGAAATTTCATGGAAACATGCAGAGATAGCCAAGAAGTGGAGATGAGAGAGCATGAGAAGCAAGAAAATGAAGAAAATGGAGGTGGGTTTGTCAAGGATGATGGTGGTCTTGAGACAAGTGGTGTGAGGATTAAGATAGTGTTGACAAAGGAGGAGTTGGAGTGGCTGGTGTTTCAGCTCAAGGATGAGAGAAGAGGGAATAAGAGGCTAGAAGATGTGTTGGAAGAGATAGAGAGAGGGAGAGGGAAAGTTGAAGGGTGGAAACCTTCCCTAGAGAGTATCATGGAGAGCCCTGAAGTTCTTGAAATGGACAAATAATCCATTTCAATCAGTTCTTCTACGTGCATAGAATCCGATCACACAACTGCACAATACTTTCTCGTTGTTATGGTTGTGTCTGGTTCTGCGATCGGATTGTGTGCACGTAGAATTTTTCTACTTCAATTGCCATCCAATTTTTCTAGTGTAGGAGGGGCTTTTTGTGTTTGGTGATGACCCAACATTGTAATTATGTTTTACTTTTAGGGTACCCGCTCACGGGATGTTCTGTCTCTAAATTTCTTTGTCCCAATATGAAATCTCACTCACAGGGTTATGTACTGAGATTTTCACATAATCTTGTAGTTGACACTTTATTGGAACAAATGGACAGGTGATTTGGAGACAAAGGATCTCTGGCCAATCTTAAACTACTTGTGATTAAACGGCACAGTTCTTCAACTGCAACCTTCCCTCTGCTTTTCAGGTTTTTGATGTGGTTGATGACTGAAATTTGTAGTGGAGTTCCTAGTTATTCTTCATCTCATTCTTGTTTTTCAAATATATATATATATATATTGCTGTTATTGCTATCTTTATTTTATTGTTATGTCCATGGGTATGTTTGTATGACTGCAATTTAAAACATATGCATTGATATGGTGCATAAGAAGCAATTAGAGTCTCATTATGAAGAAACAAGAGTGTGTGAGTATGGTTTTAAAATCTTTTTCTACAGCTACTACATAAGTGGGAAGATCAGATCAACCATATGTTTCCTCTCCCAAAACTAGGCTAATAATTTTTGGCCTATCATATTTAGAAAATACTCCTTAAAAGTTTGTGGTTGCTCTGAAATAGTAGGATTTTAATTAAGACCGATTTTGTGGTTCATTCATATCTGGAAACACTAATAATGCTTCTAAATCTAGTGCACATCTTATTGTAATTGCCATCAGTATTGATATCCTCTCCTTTGACTGACTAGTTGATGAAATTCTCATCAGTTTGTTTGTGAGATCTACTTTTGCATACAAATTGTTCAGTCATAACAAAAATTCCTCCAACAAAACAGCATTATTAGCTTTGCATCAAACCTAAGGCCCTGTTTGGCACACGAAAAAATTTAGGCAATTTTTCATTTTTTTTAAATTTTTATTTTTTATTTTACTGCAGCTTTTAAACATTTGCCAGACCTAGCTTAAATGCCTGCACAATTTCAAACATCTTCAAAATAAAGAATACAATGAGACATGGACAAATAACAAAACTTCTTATGTATTTGGAAAATACTATTCTTCTCACCCTTAGATATACAAGTTATAAATTGTGTGTTTTATTACCATAAATATCATAACTTAATTTTATGAGAGTCGCAACTAAAAAAAAGTGGTTATAATCAAACACCAAATGAAAGATAACTAAAATGCTATTGAGTTATAATTAAAATAATATCATAACTAATATCACAATCAATTAAAATAATAACTAACAACCACAAAAGTCGTAATTAAAAATTCATAAGATACACATCCAAAATAGAGTGCATAAATTTTTTTTTTCCCCTAGTCACTGGAAGGCCATTTTATTTAATGCTTCCCACCTTTCGTTGGCATGACCGATTAATTACTCTCTCAGATAGTCAATTTCACACCAACAGGGCAAATAGATGTTCTATTTAATAATTGGGTTTAACTACCCAGCAGAGCAGCGGGTGGTTGGAAACCTCTTTTAGGCCTTTTTTTAGTGATTTTTTAGCATATTTTTAGTGAGTTTTAAAAATATTTTTATGTAGATTAGATTTTTTATGTCTAAGAAGAAGAGTGTGAGTGTTTCTCCTCCGATTTTTTATCTAAATTTTTAAATTTTCGATACTTACAATTCTCTATTTTTTTAATCCTCATCATTTACTCTTGTGAGTACTCTTTTTCATCAATTCTGACTTTCAACGATGATCGAAGTTTAGTGGCGGCAGCAGCAGAGTTGGGTAGCAGCGGTAGGAATGACGGCGACGGCGGGTTTAAACTTTATATAGGAGATCTTATTTTTTGAAATCATATCAATGAGAAAATTGGTGATTTTTTCATAACGGTAACTATCTTTTTGATGGCTTTGCAGGTGGTTATTTGTAGTTGTTGTTAAGTTTTTTTGTTTTGGCTTTTTTTGAATTTCTTGTTGTTGTTGCTGCCGCGCTGCTGCTATTGTTTTTTATTTTATTTTTCTCCATATACTGTTTACTTTTATTTTAATATATAATTACATTATAACTTTTCTATAAGAAAAGATGGGTTAATTACACTCAAATTCCTTCAACTATTAATGAATATCATTTTATCTCTCATCTATTAATCTATTCACGGAGACCCCCTCAATTAGTTTTTTTAACTATTAATGAATATACCTTTATCCCTCATCTATTAATCTATTCACGGAGACCCCCTCAATTAGTTTTAAAAAAACTCTGTTTTCAATATTTTTTCTTTCATATTTTTTTGTCTTGAATAATTTTTTCTTTATATATTTTACTCTTTTTTTTTTTTATAAAATTTTTATATTTACTTAATTTAGATACACTTAGGAAGTAACAAATTTGTGAAGAAATTTTTAAAAAAAATTATTAACTACAGAAAATACAATAAATAATGCATTTTTTTTTATTATGGATTTTTCACAAATATTTTACTTTTTAACTAAATCTTTAGGTTGAATACATCTAAAAATTTTTTTTAAAAAAAATGATGAAAATATGAAGAATTTTTTTTTACTAAAGATGAAAAAACACAAAAACTAAAAAATTTTAAAAAACTAAATCAAACAGAGTGAATGTTTCGATTTGCAAGTCATTCTAGAGCATGACTAGACCAGAAGAGTCAGTAAAATAAGTGTGTTATTTGGTGGTTTTGATGTAATTCTCCGAGCCATATATATATGTGTCATTTGTTTACTTGTCTTACAAAAGTCAATACAAAAATAGTAAGTTTTATTATTTCAACCAATAATAAACTTCCTATAATAGTAAGTTTTATTATTTCAACCAATAATAAACTTCCTATAACACCATATGAACTTGCTCCTGGACTATAATATAATTTTGTGCAAATTACACTAATAGTTCATCTACTTTACCTCTTGTGTCACTTTAGTCCTTGTATTTTTAATTTGCTCGATTTTAACATTTTATTTCTAATTTCGTTTCATTTTGGTCTAATCAATAACCGTTGTTAAAAATTTAACAGAAAATAGTCATGTGCACAACATGTGATCAACTTTGAGAGACAAAACAAACATTTCAATCCTAACCCTTCCCTATTCCATCTCTGCAACACCCTTTATTTTCCCCCCTTCTCTACCACCAATCATCAATCTCACTCCACCACCGCCACTGCTAAACACTACCACCACCACCATCCCCCACCAAACAACACCTTCTTCTATCCCAAGCCTGACACCACCTATTTCCCTTTTCTAGTCCAGCCATGATAGTCACCCACATTATTTTCCTCTTTCAGTCTAACCGATCTCTCTCTCTCTCTCTCCCTTCTTTTCTCTTCATTACCTAGCCTCCTACCGTCTTGTTTCTCTAACCTCCATTAGCAACTTTTCGCCTCATTTCCTCTTTCTTACCAATAACAGTGAACCCATAATCATCATTGTTTGGAACAAACAATCTCTGCAAAGACTTGACTTTATCATCAAGTCCATGAACCTTGGTTTCATCAACAGATCGATCACTCCACCGAAAAGCCTCTGTTTTAGAATCCAATGAGATCGATTCATGGGTCGATTGTTGAGAAATTTCATCATTTGATGAACCCATATTGGTGTTTCCATCAATAGACCCTTGAATTTCCCTTTGTTGTACCCGATTCGAAGCCATGCCATTGTCTTTGTCTTTAAGGTTGATTCGATCTAAGTTGGAAGCAAACTTGAAAATGGAAATTACATTCTTTGATTGCATGTGCCACTCAGTTAAGAGGTTGTTGAGGTTGTAGAGCTTTTCTTGGCTGAGTTTGACGGCTGTTGAAGGTGGTGTTGCTGTGGTGGTGGTGGTGGTAGGTTGAAGCAATTCTTTCAATTTTTGAAACTTGGTAAAGAGGTTGAGGCCAGCTATTTCTGCTAGTAGGGAGAGTTTGGTTGAGGTTGCCTCTTTGATAACATTGTTTAGTCTGGCTTCTAGATTCCTCTCAATCTCATCACCTATTTCAACAAACACTAAGATCTTAATTTCTTTCTTCCTCTCCCTCTGTCTCTCTGTCTCTGTCTCTGTCTCTCTCTGTGTGAAGGTTGTGAAAGAGAAATTAAGTGGGTTTTTGGTGTGGTGGAGGTGGATGGTGTTGATGTTGGGATTGGCTATGGATGATTTTGGTGGTGGAGGAAGGTAACGGTGGTAGATGATTGTGGTGCAGAGAGTCCAAGAGGAAGAAGATGGTGAAACAAGGGAAGGATAGTGAAATGTCTATATTATCCTTGAAAAAGGATCATGTGCGTCTCATGTGTTTGTTTTCCATCAACAATTTTAACCGGTGTTAACAATTGGACTAAAATGATACAAAATCAAAAATTGAGGGTCAAAATCAAGCAAATTGAAAACACAAGAACCAAAGTGACACAAGAGGTAAAGTACAAGGACTGTTAGTATAATTTGCCTTATAAATTTTTGAGTCAAATTGAGTGCCAAAAACTATCATTGGCCTAAAAAAATGCCCTTAGGTTGAACAAAATGAAATTTGAAGGAAGAAGGCAATACTCTTCTCTCCATACATACCGTGACAATGAGAGTTTTTTTTTTTTTTTTTTTATTGCAAAATTCCAAAAAAAAAAAAAAAATCTATAGATACAAGGTTACCTAACTTTAGGTTACTCTAACTTTAGGACTGGTTCAAGTAAAAGGTTCAAGACGTTGAAAACGTATTAGGTTATATATATATAAGAGACAATTTGAAACCTAAAACAAATCTAATTAGGCTTATTCCCACTTCAGCAAGCGATCCTTAAGTGATCCTTACACTTTGGAACCGCAACATTTGATCACCTCGCAATTTATTAGTAATCGCTACTTTTTGAAATAAAAACTTGGTGTTTTAATGCACCCTAGAGATCATTCCCTTACCGCGATGTTTGATCTCCTAGCAATTTCCTATTAGGGATCGATCAGTTAGTAGATCCCTTATCAATTCTTGACTCTAGATATGTGCAAACTCACCCAATTTCACTAGAAAAACATCCTATGACCAATGTAAAACTCCTTTAATGTTATAAAAAAAAAATTCAAAATTAATGCCCTTTGAAATCACAAGTGTCCTAAGAAAATATTTTACATGACTGGAAATAGACCCGTGAAGGTAACATAGCGTAGCGACATCTATGTAGTGTATAAAATCCCATTACAAGACATTTCTCATACCCAAATTATCATATGAAAATTTCCAATACTATCTATCTTAGATTTTATATTAACTGGCCTTTTTTGCCCGGCATATCTTCTTCTGGACTTAACCCATTTACGATGAAGACAAACTGCTAGCTTCACCAAGCATTGAGAAAAAGAAGATCAGGGCAAAAATTCATTTGGGATCTTTACTGCAAGTTGTTCTGTTGTCAAATGCATCTAATTAAATTTTGAGCATTGCTATTGAAAATAAAAAAATTAGACTTAATTTTCAAACCTAGTGATGTGACAATCATTCAAAATATTAAAGACAACACCCTTTTTCATGTCTTTCTATCATTAACAAATTATAACACTTACACATCATTAGATTTTAGAAATGGGTCTAAAATGTTGGCCTATATATCATTTTTTTTTAAAATTTTTTGATTGATGAAGATATATATATATATCAGCAGTGATAGGGGCCCCGAAAAATGGAGCCCCGAATGCCCCTAAAAAAAAAAAACAAGCATAAGGAAAAAAAAATAAATAAATAATAAAAATAAATAAAGAAAAATGCCCAAAACGACATCGTTTTGGGCATTAGGGGCAGCTTTTTTAGTGCCAAAAAACATTTCTCTATATATATAGGGCTATCAAAATTGACTTTTTATACCGCTTTTGATGAAATGGTGGGCCTTTGTGCATGGGCCATGGTTGCGGTCAACAACATCCACATTGAGTTTTAAAAATAGCCCAAAAGGAGGAATAATGGGCCATCCTTTCAATTTTCACAACTAGGTTCGACATACCACGTATCACTTAATAATAGAGCGATACGTGATTATTTTACTGTGGCTACGAAATTTTTTTTCTTGAAAATATTTTTTAGAGATAATAATTTTCTATGTTCGGCGGTGGTGAAATGAAGATGGAGGTAGAGGTGGTGGCATGGTGGCGGGGCGGTAGTGGAGGCGATAGCAATGTGATCAGTGGTGTAGTCACGAATTCAGTGAAGAGGGGCACAAATTAATGATAATATTAATTTATTTTTTTTCATAATAAACAATAATGAGATATTACTAAACTTAAATATTAAGAGTTCATTTGGATAAATGTGAATTTTAAATTAAAGGATTTGAGATTAAATTTTATACAAATATTGGGGATTAACTATTTTATAGGTAGATTGGAAAATCAAAAAAGAAGATAAGTTGAGATAGAAATTATATATTTTAATAGAGAAATTCTATAAAAACATACCGCAAAAAAAAGTGTCTATCATATGTCGCAATTATGATCTTTGTGGTATTTAATTATAATACATTATAGTGTTAGATATAATTTAGTTATAACTTATTGTGGTTGTTATTTTGGTTATGACTATATTTCAAGTAATAGTTAGTTATGACTCATTCTGATATTAGTTATGACCTATTGGAATTTTTTTTTATTTTTTATAATTGAAGATGTGTTGCTTGATTATAATTTATATAGTGGTTATTTTAATTATGAATGGAAAGAAACACATGGAGGATGAACTCTACATAGAAGATAAACTCCACATGTCAAATATAACTACTAATCCCATAAATTCCATATCTTCATTGAAATTAATTATGTTTACATGTTAATAATGATAGACATCACCATTATATTGAAATTTTCATAGATAATAATATGACTTATTATAGTCTCTTTATTTTCAATCAAAATAACCATTATTATTGTCATAATTTTAAAAATGTCATTGACATTTCACTTTAAATAATATTTTTATAAATTTTTTTATTTAAAATATTTTCTTTATGTTTAAAAAAAAAAAAAAAAATCCCAAAACTTAAGAGGGCACATGACCCCCCTGGCCCTATGTGCCTTCGCCACTAATGGTGATGGTGTGCCAGTGGTCATGGTGATGGTGGCGGAGGTGAGAGTGACAGTGGTAGTATGATTATATTGATAAATAGTTTAGAAAACGTTTTTGCCTTTTAAAAGTGAACATTTTTATTGATTATAAAAAATATTTCTATTTATTTTCATTTTCTGTTATATCAAATATCAAAAAATATTAAAAAATATTTTTAAAAAATATTTTCCAATCAAACAAACAGATAAAATGTATAAGGAAACTAAAAGAATGTGGTTACATATGGCTCTACCATTGTGGAGCCCGATCTACGGCTGCATCGACTGTAGTGACATTTTTCATAAGTTCTGTTCGGAGTTGCTGCGAGAGCTCAAACACTGGATCCACAAACACTATCTAATTCTCGACTCTGAGTCAGTCAACAACTCGAGCAATTTTAGAACCTGTTATGAAAGCTATGTGGATATATTTTCTGAGTACGAACACGTGGCCAAGGTGACGCCGACGTGTCAGCCGAGGTGCCACGTGTCTTGGTCATAACGCCGAGGTGATCTCGGCAAGGCCGAGGTTATCTGCGAAGATATCGGAATCCGAGATAAGCGGATAAGGCACAAGAGTCCTAGATGATGAGGGGACTCAACCTGGATAAAGATAAAGCTCTTAGGGAGTTTGTTTCTATCTATTAAAGAGTCCTGGATAAGCATTGAGCTAAAGTCCATTGAAGCTAGGCTTCTGTTGGGACAAGGATTGAGTTAACTATAAAAGAAAGGCACCCCCGATGGGTCTAAGGTACATAATTTACATTCAGAACAGTAAGTTTAACAATTGATTATCTTTGAGAGATATACTGACTTGATCGTCGGAGTGCCCCCGGGTGGACGAACCACTGCTGGAATCTTCTCTTTCTGTTGCAGGTCAACCAGGTGTCATCTATTCTACCAGTACTCTCCAGCTGAATACTGAGTTGGCAGTGTGGTCGGAAAATCACTCACACAAAAGCTAATGTGACAACTGTGACCTCGATTGGGACGGTGTCACCGCGTGCAGAGGCTATTCCAAGGATCACACTGGTTTTAATTACCAACAATGATTTAGACCACTAAAAAATACACCACTAATACTAATACATTGAGAATGGCAAAAAAATAAATAAATAAATAAAAACACGGCATAGAAAGTAGGCGGGACCCACTGCCACATCATTAGTGCTCCCTCTAGTGATCCTTTTTTAGTGCTTCCAAGCATTTTTCTTTAATTACTGAGTGACTAACATGTACGTCTTAATAGGTAGACTTATTTTTTAATAGATCTTATGATAATTAATGACGTTTTTCCTCCAACACTATTAAATAATGTCACTAATTATTAATTTTCAGATACAGTTTAAAAATTGTCACAAAAAATATCACTAATTATAATTTTAACGGCAGTTTAAAAAATTCATCACAAAAAAAGTCAATAATTGTAAGTTTTAGTGACAATTTATAAAAATTGTGACAAAAAAAGTTATTAATTGTTAATTTTTAGCGACATGCAAAAAATCGTCACAAAAAATTATTTTTAGCAACGATTTTAATAAGACTTATTTTCAATAAGAATTTGATGAGAATTATATCAAACTATTAAGACATATTGGTATACCTTAACCTAGAAAGCACGGATACAGATACGAGGTACGGATACGATACGATACGGATACGACGATATGACAAAACCTAAAAAAGTAAGATACGGGTACGGCTATGATACGTTTGTAAAAAATAAAAAATAAATAAATTATTAGCAGTGAGTTACACATAAGCTCAAGAATGTTGAGAAATCACAGTAACTTTATAATGTAAAATACTAATCTTTAAGAATTAGATATTAATTTAAGCAAATAGCTAGTTTAGTTTTTAAATTTTCAATAGGTCTTGCAAATATTTCATTTCAATATCAAATCTAATATGTTGATATTATAATATCAAAACAGTCTACAATTTGACCCTATGTTTTTTCCTTTTGCACTAGTCAAAAATATTCTATGCAAGTTTATTTGCTTATTTATTTATTGATATTTAATTTTACTATTGTTATATTATCTTATCAATCCTTATTTCTATGTAATTATAGGGGACATGCATGATACAATGAAGATATGTCAATTTGATGAATTCTATTACTTTAGCTTACTATGTTATTTTTATAAAAAAATTAAGCAAAGTATTGTAAAAATATTCTATTTATCCTTACAATATATATTATATTATGATGTTATGCAAGAAATTATATAATTCTAATTTCGTAAAAGGAGTAATACGTGACTTGGAACATTTGATACTTCAAAATTAATTAAGAAGTATCTGATAATATGTGACTTGAAGCATCCGATACTTCAAAACTAAGTATCCGACACTTCAAAATTAATGAAAAATTAATTAAGAAATATCCAATACATTTAATAAGTATCTGACATGTATCCATAAGTATCCAAGGAGTATCAGTATCCGATACGGATACGATACGAATACGTCTCCTTATTTGAAGTATCTGTGCTTCATAGACCTTAACTACCACTGTCACAGTGGTGGGGTATTCTTTGGGTAGTGCCTAGATCAGTTGAATGCTTGTTGCAATGGTGGGATGGTAGTTGCTTTAACAAAGCAGAGAGGAGAATTTGGAAAGCCATCCCTCTTGTTGCTCTTTGGTTGCTCTTTGGTCTATTTGGAAGTATAGAAATGATTGCTGTTTCAAAGGGGTCCAACCAAAGTTGGGAGAGCTACAGGAATCAATTATCATCAGATTAGTTATTTGGTTGAAAGCCTCATCTAGTGATTTCCGTTATTCTATTGATGATTTCCTGTTCAATCTTTATCAGATTAGAAAGTGTATAGGTGGTTGGTTGTGATGTTCTCTTGTAGTGTTTGTTCTGTTTTGGTGGAGTATTTGTTCTGTGAGTTGGTTTCTCATTAACTCTTTTTGGGGGATTCATCTCCTTTTTCTTATCAATAAAATTTCTCTTTTTTGCTTGCTGCTCAAAAAAAATGACAAAAAAAAAAAAAAAGAAACTGTCACAAGTGTGACTTCTCTTTGAGCATTGTCTGCATCTTTTTCAAGACTCGTAAGGTCTGGTCGACAAATGGGACACATTCTCAGTATCCGCAAAGAGTCAGATGATGGCAAGACAAGAGATAAAGATTGCCTTGCTTGCAGTGAAGAAATCAGCTATCGAACCTGTTTTGATTGCTTCGAGTTCACATTCTATTTCCATGTTGATTGTGTGTTGCAGCCTAGTTTTAAAAGTTAAACCATAGGCATCTTCTCCAACTTAGCTATTCTCATGCCGAAGAAGAAAATTGTGATGAGTTTATCAGTGACCATTGCCATGAAGAAAGACATCCCCATTTTCCTGGTGACCACTGTTTGGAAAGAGATTGCACATTTGTGGCTCACTGCTATTGTATGTTCCTCGAGGTATGTATGTCGTCGACTAACACTGTTTTCGTGTTCTTAGTTTTATTTCATGATCAAAAATATTATAACTACAAAGAAATCATAGCAAAAGTTGCACCCTCACCTTTTGATTAATAATTTTTCATCTTCCCACTTTTTTAATTTCCGCTCAAGAAGATGCTTCCGACTGAACTTATTGAATGTATGAACTATAAGGAAGGTGCCATATCATTATTGTTAGTATAGATAGATAGTCATGCTTATTAAACAGAGAAGTACTGTGCAACGAGTATTTATTAGGGTACTTACGTGTAGGTCCGAATAAATAGACTTATTGTTTAATAGGTCCTATGGAAAAAATTTATCATAAAAAAATATCATTAATTGCAAGTTTTAACGACAATTTATAAAAATTATGACAAAAAAAAAGTCACTAATTGTCAATATTTAGTACATATATAAAAAATTATCACAAAAAAAATTATTTTTAACTACAATTTTAGCAAGACTTATTTTCAATAGGACTTTATGGGAATTAAGTCCAACTATTAGAACCTATTGGTAGTTTACCTCTGCTTTTTTTGCTTTTTTGTGCTTTTCTTAGATGGATTAATGTTATTTTTTATACCACTTTTAATATACCATTTTACGTGTCAAAATACTATTGCTATAATGGTCACAGTACTCATTTCCATTGGTATAACATTTTCTTTTCATTCATGAATACACTAGTGTCATGTTGATTATAAGAATTGTGACACTAATGAGATTCAAAGGCAATGGAACTAGGAGCTGGGATCTTAGCTTTGAGGAAAGGAAAATTAATGATTCTATAAATACATAACCAATCAAAGAAAAAACAAATAGCCTAATCTAAATGAAACAATCTATTCAAACTTTCATTGAGGGTGATCCTTTGAAAAGCCATCAGTTTTGAGTTTTGGAATACAGTTTTTGAGTTTTTTATTTTTCGTATTTGTGTGTTTTTAGTAAAATTTTTCAATATTTTAATTAATATTTTTATTTTTTAGATGCACTTAATAAAATTTACTAAATATAAAAAAATACAAAAAAGAAAAAAGAAAAAAAAGAGAGAGTATATTTTTTTATTAATTTAATTTTTTTTGTATCCCCTAACTCTGCTTTTCTCCTATTATGTAATGGTTTGTATATATAACCTCTCATTGTAAAGGAAATAGATACACAATTGATCAATATATTTTTCCTTCTTCTCACTTTATATGGTATTAGAGCCAGTTTTCAACAAACCCTAGTTGTTTTCCCTACTTATGACAAATATCATATTTGTTTCTCTTAATTTTTATCAGCAAAAGAAATGAAATTTTATTGATGACATTTGCATACATACATATGAGAATACATCAATAAAGAGGAGAGAGTGCAAAAAATATCAAAGTAAAACTTCTCAATCCCTGGTACCAAAAAGCCTACGCAATCATCTGCTAGCACAAGCGTCAAGAGTTGGGAGTAACCAACAAGCAAAAAGAAGCAAACAGAGCAGCTGCCAAACAGGACATCTAAACCAGTAACTGGTCCCATGCCAGATCCTTGGTGTTATGGATGCCTAATCTGTTGCAAATTGAGGACCATATCTTGCACTGAGCACATAAATTCGCTGGAACTTGCTTTAATCCACAAGGCAACTCTTAATTTTATCAGTTCACACAACTCCTCCATCATGGCTTGCTTCCCATTGAACACACACTCATTCCTCATCTTCCAAGTAGACCATAAAATTGCCAATGGGATGGCATTCCATGATTATGTTTTCAAATTTCCTTCATTTAAAGCCTCTCCACCACCTCTCCATATTAAACATAAAGTATTCTATTATTTTTATATATTTGTGCAATCTGAGATAGACTTGGCACACTCCCATCTTATAACTAATTGTGCGATGTGAAACTCTTTGTGAGTTCTGGTTTATATTTTGGAATCTTAATTCATCTACTAGAACATGTTCAAAAGGAAAGTGAACATGACTTTAAGACAACAACTTATTATGCCTCTAAAACTAAGAGAAAAGTTACATTTGGCGACTAAAATTTTCTTCCAATGTTTTATTGTTATTTACTGTTATTTGATTGCTTGCTACTACTCCTTCTTATATGTTCTTGAGAAAATTGTTAGGTTTTTATTCTTGGCAACCCCGTTTGACAAAACTCCTTTCAGATGTTTTTTTTTTTTCGCACTTTTATTTCAGTGAGGCTATGAGTTTATTAGATGCAAATCCAAACCCGAATCGAGCCATGCAGAGAAGTTTGTGATGTTAATGCTTTCAAGATTGCCACTTCGCTGATTATTACGGGGGTCGAGCTGCCCGGTCAGCTCGCGGCCTAAGCAAAATGCAAAATTGCATTCAAAATTGCATGTCTGCCATTGGTCGCTCGAGCCAAGAAGCGCTCGCTCGAGCGAAGGTTTGCTCGCTCGATCCAAGGATTTCTCGCTCGAGCCAAGGATTGCGTCCATACAAAAACCTGAAAGAGTGTATTCCTCGCTCGAGCCAAGGATTCGTCGCTTGAGCCAAGGCACTAGTAGAAATCACGAAAAATGCACTCCTCGCTCGAGCCAGCAAAGCGTCGCTCGAGCGAGCCTCAGAATCCGATTTCTCAAGGAATTTGTTTTCTTCCCAATCTTGGATTACTTTTGGTTCTCTATAAATACTTGGTTTTCTCCCAAAACTAAGTGATTGATTGAAGTCCTCCAGATCTTCTTTTTGGTTCTTAAAGGTTTATATCTGGGATATTTTGATTTTTTCTTTGATGTTTTATTGAGTATTCAACTCATGGTTTAAAGAGAGTACATCAAAGATTTGTTTGTTATACACAAAAGAGAGAGTTGTTCTTCAGTTGTGAATTCTGAAGAATTCGAGCCTGAAGCTTTGGTGGAATCCGGAGTGGCTCATTAGAAAGACAATTCCGTGCTGAAGATGGGTTAGAAGAGGCACATAGAGGTTGGTTCAATTAGGCGTTGTGGATTCGCTAGATAATTGAGAGTATACCTGTGTAATTCCTTTAATTCTTCTTAGTGGATTGTCTTGTGGCAGTTGCCCGTGGTTTTTGATCACAGTTGGAGGTGTCCAATTGTAAAAATCGTTGTGTCTCTTTCTCTTGATTGTTTGATTGGGATTGTTATATTCTGCTTAAAATTGATACATAATCACAAATTAACATCTAGGGTTTCTAGATTTTTCAATTGGTATCAGAGCGGGTCGTTCTATTTTTTTTTTTTTAATTTTCTTTTAGAACGCTCTATTTTTTAAAAAAAAAAATTTTTTTTTTAGAACGAGATCTTGTTTGATTTGTGATAATGGATTCAATTCGTGAGGGAAATTCTATGGTTCGACCACCCCTACTTAACGGATCCAATTATTCCTTTTGGAAAGCTCGGATGAGATCTTTTTTAAAATCTATTGATGAAAAAGTTTGGCAATCCGTCATGAATGGGTGGACTGAACCAACAATTACTGTTGATGGAGTAACTTTCCCCAAACCAATTGATAAGTGGGACACAACTGATTACCAAAATAGTAGCTGGAATAGTAAAGCTATCAATTCTCTCTTTTGCGCTGTCACACCTGAAGAGTTTAGCCGTATTTGTAATTGTGAAGTCGCAAAAGAGGCTTGGGATATCTTACAAACTATTCATGAGGGCACTCCTTCTGTTAAACGATCAAAACTTCAAAGGCTCACATCTAGTTTCGAAAACCTTTCAATGAAAGATAGTGAGACCTTTGATGAATTTTATGCGAAGTTGAGTGACATTGTTAATTCCAGCTTCAATTTAGGTGAAAAAATACCGGAATCCAAAGTTGTGGGAAAAATTTTGAGATCCTTGCCCGATCGGTTCCAACCAAAAGTTACGGCTATTGAGGAGGCTCAAGATGTTGACAACCTCAAGCTAGATCAGTTGGTTGGAAATCTCCAAACTTATGAGGCACATAGAAATTTCAAAAAGAAACAAAAAGATTTTGCTTTTAGTAGTGCTCATAAAGTGGTAGAGGATTCTGATGAGGACTGCGAGATAGATTCTAAGATTATGGATGCTTTTGTTAAACAATTTAAAAAATCTTTTTTGAAAACGAATCCTAATCTTTTGGACTCTACTCATGCTCATGAATTTAAAGGCAAAGATAAACTCAAAATTAATTCTATAGCCAAGAAGGAGAAAGGAAAGATACAAGGGAACTCTGAAAGAGTCCAATGCTATAAATGCCAAGGTTTGGCCACTTTGCTCAAGAATGCCCTACTCGTTTGAAGAAAAAGAAAGCCCTCGCTGTCACTTGGGATGATGAATCAGAATCTGATGAAGACGAAAGTGACGATAAAGATCAAGGCGAAGAGGGACATAAGCAATTCCTTGCTTTCATGGTGGCTTCCGAAACTGAAGGGCAAACAGAGTCTCCGAAAAGGTCAGTTGAGAATACTACTGATGATGAATCCTCAGAGAGTGATCATGAAGAACTTGAGCAAGCCTATGAAAAGCTGTATAAGGAGTCTCTTAATTTATTCAAATTGAATAACAAACTCACAAAGAAACTCAAAGCATGTGAATGTGAGAATGTCAAACTTAAGGAGGAGATTTCCGAGGCTAGGATCAATGCCATCAAGATAGCTGATGATCAACAAGTTCTTTGTGCAAAACTGTTGACTTGTGAGACAGAGAGGAATGAGCTACAGGAAACCCATGCCATGTTTGAAGAAAAGATTGAATCTCTCGAGATATCACAAGTTGCCTTGGAAGAACTAATGATCAAGAAAGAGGAAGAGCTCAAGTGTGCCATGGTTACCATTGGTCTTTGGAACAAAGGATTAAAGACTTTGGAGGATATCATTGGGTCTCAACAAATCTGTTCAGATAAGAGTGGCATTGGCTTTGGAGGTAAGAAAGTGCAACAACAGAGTGCATCCACATCTCATGATACAAGAACTCAAGGAAAAGGAGGACAAAAGATTCAACATGAGGATAGACTTCTCAAACTTCCTAGAGTTGGTAAGGTAAAAGAAAAGAAGGTACACCCTATTTTTATTTGTCATCATTGTGGTATGCATGGTCATATTCGCCCTTTTTGTTATAAGTTGCATGGGAGAATGTCTCAAAAGGGTAGAAATTCGAATACTTTTTGGGTTAGGAGACAACCTTACTTGTCTAGGCTGAATACCAAGATTCATGAGAGTGTTCACAACACCATGACATTTACCAAGACCGCTATACCTGATTTTGTTAAGACCAAAAAGATTTGGGTGAGAAAACTTGACTTGTGTTAATCTGTTTATTTGTTTTAGTTTTTGGGTTTATGTGTGCTTGTTCGTTTTTTGACTTGTTTTGTCTATAAAAAAAAAAAAAAAAATGTGTGCTTGTTCGTTTTTTTTTTGTCTTGCTTTGGTTAAAAAAAAAAAAAATCCAAAAAGATTTTCCTAGTATGGTTTTGCAAGCTTGAAATTTTTGAGTGGTCCTTGGTGCATATTGGAATTGATGAGAATATCCATTACATGTTATCATGTGTGTACTTTCTGTGGTCATTACTCATTTTGGAGTGTGTGTTCTTTGATTAGTATGTCTCATTTTGTACACACTCTTGGATTAGCAAATTTTGGAGTCTTCCGACTTAGTGTTTTTTTTTATGGACTTCTGGCATTGTATCTTTTGCTTTTCTAGAGGAATTGACCTATACTAGCATATCATGGGTGATGTTGAGTCTCTTAACCACCTTCCATCTTTTTGCATCTCCACGGCTTTCCCCTCTATTCTTTGTAGTCCAGCCATGAGGAAAAGGCTACCTCAGAGTCACCAACCAGGCCATCCTTAATATATCCATGCTTCTCTGGTTCGGTTTCCATACTCTTGAGCGTGTCAGCCGCCGATGAGTGTGCAAAAGAAAGAAAAAAAAAAAATGTGCACAAGAAAGAAAAGAAAGAAAATAAATGTGCAAAAGAAAGAAAAGAGAGAAAAAATGTGAAAAAAAAAACAAAGAAAAAGATTCATTGATTGAGGGGGAGCCTCCGCCTTTACTCACCAAATACCCCTTGATTCCTAGTGGTTTGACTTTCCTTAGTTGTGCTTAGATTCTCTTGTCAGAGGTTCAGCTTTCATATCACTACCAGGATTTGAATCTAGTGTTTGTCGAACTCCAAGAGTCACACACACACTTTTTCTCATGGGATCTATGCTTCACATAATGCATCACTTTCTTTTATGAGGAATCTTCTACAGACTGTGCACATTGTGTTTACTAGTAATTGTGCTTCTTGGATAATCTTGTGTGTTTTAAGGTACAACTCTGAAATTCCTTGCTTGCTCGCCTTTACTCACCAAATACCCCTTGATTCCTAGTGGTTTGACTTTCCTTAGTTGTGCTTAGATTCTCTTGGCAGAGGTTCAGCTTTCATATCACTACCAGGATTTGAATCTAGTGTTTGTCGAACTCCAAGAGTCACACACACACTTTTTCTCATGGGATCTATGTTTTTCACATAATGCATCACTTTCTTTTATGAGGAATCTTCTACAGACTGTGCACATTGTGTTTACTACTAATTGTGCTTCTTGGATAATCTTGTGTGTTTTAAGGTACAACTCTGAAATTCCTTGCTTGCTCCACCATATTATTTTTGTTATTTTTTTCTTGTTTACTGTTTTTTAGTGTTTGTGGTTGCTTTGAGTGAGAGAGAGTTTGGTTTATCATTACAAGAGTTTGTTAGCATGAACACTTTGCTTTGGTTTGTAAGGGAGATTGGCTATAGTTGTTTTGCATGTCCTGATATTTACATCATCATATCATGCTTGTGTGGTTTATGATCTTGCTTTTGTTATTTGAGGGGAGAAAGTTGTTTTTCATGTGTTCCAGGTTTTCATGCTACATGTTCTTAAAATCCTCAAGTCGCATCTACTCATGTTTTCCATCTCATGCTTCAAGATACTCTTGTCATATGTTTATTGCTTTTTCATATACTCTTGTGGCACTAATAGTTGTTTTGGAGTTTGTGGCACTAATAGCTGTTTTGCAGATCATGACCTTGAGAAAGAAGTTTGTTTTTGTTGGATGTAATGGGTTGGGGTGATTACGATTTTATTTGTTAGATGTGTTTTGTCACGGCATTGCCAAAGGGGGAGATTGTTAGGTTTTTATTCTTGGCAACCCCGTTTGACAAAACTCCTTTCAGATGTTTTTTTTTTTTCGCACTTTTATTTCAGTGAGGCTATGAGTTTATTAGATGCAAATCCAAACCCGAATCGAGCCATGCAGAGAAGTTTGTGATGTTAATGCTTTCAAGATTGCCACTTCGCTGATTATTACGGGGGTCGAGCTGACCGGTCAGCTCGCGGCCTAAGCAAAATGCAAAATTGCATTCAAAATTGCATGTCTGCCATTGGTCGCTCGAGCCAAGAAGCGCTCGCTCGAGCGAAGGTTTGCTCGCTCGATCCAAGGATTTCTCGCTCGAGCCAAGGATTGCGTCCATACAAAAACCTGAAAGAGTGTATTCCTCGCTCGAGCCAAGGATTCGTCGCTCGAGCCAAGGCACTAGTAGAAATCACGAAAAATGCACTCCTCGCTCGAGCCAGCAAAGCGTCGCTCGAGCGAGCCTCAGAATCCAGATTTCTCAAGGAATTTGTTTTCTTCCCAATCTTGGATTACTTTTGGTTCTCTATAAATACTTGGTTTTCTCCCAAAACTAAGTGATTGATTGAAGTCCTCCAGATCTTCTTTTTGGTTCTTAAAGGTTTATATCTGGGGATATTTTGATTTTTTCTTTGATGTTTTATTGAGTATTCAACTCATGGTTTAAAGAGAGTACATCAAAGATTTGTTTGTTATACACAAAAGAGAGAGTTGTTCTTCAGTTGTGAATTCTGAAGAATTCGAGCCTGAAGCTTGGTGGAATCCGGAGTGGCTCATTAGAAAGACAATTCCGTGCTGAAGATGGGTTGGAAGAGGCACATAGAGGTTGGTTCAATTAGGCGTTGTGGATTCGCTAGATAATTGAGAGTATACCTGTGTAATTCCTTTAATTCTTCTTAGTGGATTATCTTGTGGCAGTTGCCCGTGGTTTTTTGATCACAGTTGGAGGTGTCCAATTGTAAAAATCGTTGTGTCTCTTTCTCTTGATTGTTTGATTGGGATTGTTATATTCTGCTTAAAATTGATACATAATCACAAATTAACATCTAGGGTTTCTAGATTTTTCAAATGATACAAGTTTAAATATTTTTAGTGTCTAAATCCCAACACATAGTAAAAGCATCTTCAAGATCACATACTAGTATACTACTATTGTAATGCATGCAAAGAGGAGCATTGAGAAACAAATACAATCTGATTAGTTGTACAACTAATCTATTCTGCTCAAATCAGCTCATTTTTCATATTTTACAACGACCACACAATTTTGCATTTAAAAGTAAACCAACACTATCTAATTAGCAGCATGCAATCTTTTTTCTTTTTTCTTTTTTTTTAATTTTAATTTTAGCATACACTGTAAAGTACTTTAGTCTAAAATTCTTCAGTGATGCTCTCAAGTCCGCGATCACTGCAGGTGCTAGAGGAAACGATACTAACACGACTTGTGGGGATCTGTACGAGCTGATGAGCCACGTCCTTGAATTCGAGTACACCTCCATCTTTACACTTTGATAGAAGTTGTGTCGC
Source organism: Camellia japonica (assembly GCA_030407325.1). Taxonomy (NCBI): domain Eukaryota; kingdom Viridiplantae; phylum Streptophyta; class Magnoliopsida; order Ericales; family Theaceae; genus Camellia; species Camellia japonica. The sequence goes on along the minus strand of JAPPVO010000013.1, from coordinate 64,959,158 downwards.
TTCCTCTTTTGTCATCAAAATTTTAACCTTAATCCCTTCTCTCTCCTCAACACCGCGGCCATGACTACTCTGTCTCTCAAACTTTTTCCCATCTCCTTCTATTTTCGCTTCACCCTTGGCTATTTCCTTGAGCTTGCTTGGTGTTGGTGATGACTTCTTGTCCAACACATCTCTATATATGTAGTTAAACACTGCATCAAAGCTAATATGTATATGAGTGAAGCAGGAGTGCAAAAAACTCAACATTTTTAGGGAGAGAGAGAGAAGATGATGAAGCGTGAAGGCTGAGGATTGTAATTTGTATATATGCGGATAAGCTGAGTGGGAACTGTTGCAGAGAGCGCAAGGCATATAACTATTGGCTACTAGTACACCATTGATTGGTTTCACAAAATTGAGTCTATTTTATTTTTGTTTTTAATCAAAAATTTTAATATTTAAAAAAAATATTTTGCACATTTAAAAAGTATAATATTTATAGAATTTTTTTTTAAAAATTCATTAAATATAAAAAATATAAAAATTCAGTACATTTTCGTATTATTGTATAATTATTGAATTTTACAAATATTTTTTTTAAGTGCATTTAAATTATGTGTAACTAGAAAATTAAAATTTTACTTAAAATATTAAAAAAATAACTAAAAATAAAAAATACAAAATACAAAATTCAATTTTTTAAAAATCAATTAAAATCAAAGATGGTGATTCCGTCTGTATATTGACTCAAGTGGAATGTGAATGTGAAAAGTCTAGCCACCTGTCAAACAAAAATGACCCAGTCCCTAAGGAAAATTTAACAATAGCCTTGGATTACCTGTGATTACATTCTTTTATTAATTATTATTTATTATAATTTTTCATATTTCTCAATCTTTTAATATAAATAATTAAACTATTTTTTCACTAATTATACTATAAAGTACTACGTAACTATACTCTCATGCGACCAAATAACCCAGTCTTAAAAGGCAGACAAAACTAACATCCAAAATAATAAAATCATTTTGTTACATATTTTTATTAAATTATTAATTTCTATACCAACTGCACATTTAAATATTGATTCCACACTTTTATAAGACAACATTCTTATGTGTTGAAGTAAAAATAAAAAATAAAAAAATTATCTAGCAAGAATCTCTATGGTTTTCATAAACCGATAATACAAATACAAATACAATATATATATATATATATCTAGAAAGTGTACCAAATCAAGTGTTGTTAGTTTTACATTCATCACGAATGGGACCAACGCTTCACCAAAATGAATGTATTAAATGTTTTGTCAAACTTTAAGAAGGTATTTACAAATATTATGAGCATGGTATCAAACTAAATAATTATAGGACTCGTTTAGGAAGTTGGTTATTTTAATTAATTTTTTTATTTTTGACTATTTTAGTTTGGTTAAAAAAATTATGTTTAGAAAGTTAGTTTATTTTATTTATTTATTTATTTTAGTTGATTTGATGATTGTGACAGAAAAATTAAATTATTATGGTTTGAATGTGACATTTTATTTTATTAACTATTTTAACTTATTTTATTTTTATTAAATATTTTAACGAAAAAAACAACTTGCCAAACATCCCATAATCTAATACAATTATCAAACTGGATAATTATATCTACAAGGAAAACAATCAACAAAGGACAAGCACATTTTAGAATAGAATAAATATAATAATTAAATGGTTCATTATGAGATAAATGAATTCAACATAACAAAAAGTGTTCTTCAAACCAAGGTTGAATAATGCGTTTGTTTCATGATATCTACAAGGAAAACAATGAACAAAGGACAAGCACATTTTAAAATAGAATAAATATAATAATTAAATGGTTCATTATGAGATAAATGAATTCAACATAACAAAAAGTGTTCTTCAAATCAAGGTTGGATAATGCGTTTGTTTCATGGTAACTAACCACTTCAATTTTAATATTTTGTCTTAATTGTAGCAATTCCAGTTTCGATTCTTCTTTCATGTTTTGCCACTTCGACTGGGCTGTTCGGGAATCGAGTTGCCTGGTCAGCTCGCGGGGGTCCAGGGGGCAGCGCCCCTTGGCGGGTCCGAGAGCAGCGCCCTGGCGAGGTCGAGGGGCAGCTCCCCCGAAGCAAAAATACAAAATGCATTCGAAATTACTTGTCTGCTCGAGCGGCTATTTATGTGCTCAAGCGGAAAATATTTGGTTCCAGAAGTTTGACTTGTCTGCAAAAGTACTGGGAAGGTGTATTCGATGCTCGAGCGAGGCTTTCCATGCTCGAGCGGACTATGTTATATTAGTTCGTGAATTTGATATTTCAAATCACTTTTGTATATCTCTCTCTTTAAAAACATTTCCTCTCCCTTCTCTATACTTTTCCCTACGCCAAATTGGATCAAAACCTTAATTTCTCAAGATCCATTAGAGTTCTGCCATAGGTTCTTCATCAAAGTTGGTTAACTTCTTGAGGGCTTCGTTTTGTGCGGTGAAGATCGAGTTTCGACACTGTTGATTTTGGGGGTTTCATCTCATTTCTTCTTCAATACTTGAAGTAGGGATTGTCTTAGAGTTATATATATGTTTTTGCAAGATCTATATGATTTTTGAAATCATCTTTCGATAACTTTAAAAATTGATTGTTAATTCAAGAAGTTAAACGATTTTGAAAGTAGGTTTGTCTCTTGTTCTTTTAAAATGATCTTATGGGTTTTGATCTTCGTTGATTGAAGAAAAGATGATTTTGGAAAGTTTTCTTTCAAAAGATTTGAGTTGTATAATTTTTGTGAGAAAACCTAGAATTTGGAGATTTTTTTTTACGAGACTAAAAATCCATGAATGATATTGTTATATTTATTTTGTGTGTCAAAATAAATGGATGTTTGGAAAATTTCTTATTTATATTTATATAAATGATGAATTTCAGAGAATATGAGAATTATTGTTCATTTTAGAAATTATTGTTCAAAATGTTGAAATAGTCTTGAAATGACTAATTGTTGAGGATACTTGAGAAGAAGGAATTGTGTTATTTCTTGGATGATGAATTGGAATAAAAGTATTTATATTCATTTTGTGTTATTGGCATATCAATTCATTTGATTACATTAAACTTTGAAAGTTGATTTGAAAACTTGCATTGAGAAAAGAATATTGAGAAACAAGTTTTCATGAAATGGTTTTGGAGGTAAATACGTTAGTAAGTCTTGATAGGTAGTGTAGATGATATTGAATAAGTTGGCCTGAGAGTTCGGGGTGAAAGACCGAAAACCATCGCAGATAGGTGTCGAGCCTTCCGGTTAATACCGGTAAAAATGACAAATTGGTAGTACTTGTATAGTCTACTTGCAGACACCGATCTAGGGATTACCAGAGTCGTGTTTACCACTCTTGAAATGAATTGTTAAGTTTTGAAGAATTGAAATTGCATGAAATCTTTGAGCATGAGGGTTTTCAAAGATAAAGATGTGATTTTTTTTCAAAAGAGCATAGCATGGTATGTGCATTTCATCTCTTGAGACTTGTATAAAATGTATATACTTTGTAGGATTTCCTACTGGGTTTTATACTCACCCTACGGGATTTTTGTGTAGGAACAGATGTGGTGATGTCGCCTAACTAAAAGCAAGGAAATGTGTGTTGAGAGTACGAGACTCTCATTTTGCTATGACTCTGTGTGTAAGCCAAGGGCTGTATGTGTGTGAGTTTGAATAACCATTTTGTGTAACCAGGCTCAAGTCTTGGAAACTTATAAACCCTTGGGGGTATTTATTTGTTTATTTACTTGTTGTTGGATTAATGTATTGTTACATGAAGAACTATTATATCATGTAATGTAAGTTTGGAGATTTATATTTGGTTTTCTTTGAAAGAGTCATGATTGTTGTATTATCATTTAGGTTAGAAATTTGGGGCGTTACATTAACCAGTTGAGGTGATGACTTTAAATTCTAAATTGAAAGCTGTGGAATAGTGGAGTTTTGAATGAGTTCGGTGGCAACTTAAATCTGATTTTTTTCCTACTTGATTTTCTTAATTTTTAGTTTATTGATACAATAATACTTTGTGTGGCGATTTGTTTCTCTTCTTTGTAAGGGTCCTTTCTTTTTTATAGAGGCTTGGATCCTTCATTTTACAGAAATTGTTTATCTCTTTTTGAGATCTTATGATATTATTGTATCAGATTGACGTTTACCCCCTCCCCCCACCCCAAAAAAAAAAAAAAAAAAAAATCTTGCTTTTAATAAAAGACAAATTCTCAATTTTCACTTCCACAATAATTGATTAAGATAATGCAATGATGACCACACTACATTTTTATATTTGGGATTGGCTTCTCTCCGGTTCCAAGTGAGACAGGAGAGGTGTTGTCCAGTCTATTAGGCCCACTTTTGGGTCTTGTTTCGATAATTCAAATCGTTCACATTTTAGAATTCGTCTAATACATCATTTTTACAAAAAATAAATCGATCAGATAACAATAATCATGTATTCGGATCAATTTTGTATAAAAAAATGGATTGTGAGAAAATAAACGGTTTATACAAAACTAATCCAAATGCGTGATTGTCGTTATCCGATCGAATTAATTTTTTGTAGAGATAATGTACTCGATGAACACTATATAAACGGTTAAGATAATCGAAATAGAACTCAAAAGTTAGCCTAATAGGCCAAACTAAATTGTCCAATCCGATTTGGACTGGAGACCACCCTTACATTTTTCGTGTATTTATATATTTATTATTATTATTATTATTATTATTATTTTTTGTATGTTTGTATGTACTCCTCCGTTTTGAAAAGTGTTACCTCTCTTTTATTTTCAAAATTACCTGTCTTTAGAACTTTGGCTAGGTTTGAGAAGATGGTTTGTGGCTATTTTAGTCACAAAAAATAAAATAGATTATTTTAGCCACAACAAACAAAACATCACATTCAGCCCATAATCATTACACTATTTTCTCACAAAAAAAGTCAAAAAAGTCAAAAAGTCCTTCCCAAACTAAGTTTTTTAGCTCAGGCTAAAAAAGTCAAAAAATCAAAAAGCCAACCCACTTTCCAAACGAAGCAAGGATTACTAAGGAAAGGATATTACATAAAATTCCGTAGTTAAAATTTATGCAATTGCTTGCTAATCTGAGATTCGTTTGGAAATTGATTAAATTAATTATAAAAATTAAAAATGCAAAAATGTTAAAAATTCTTTCACGTTCTCTTTAGTTTTTATATATTTTTAATAAAAAATTAAAAAATTATTTTGCAACACTTGATCAAACACTTGATTATTAAAAAAATCACTTCCTAGAATAATCCGAAATTGGAATCACGACTTGGTCTATAGAAGTCAAGTCTTGTTCACTGCCAAAACAATCATTTTAGTACTTTCCAATCGCTAGCTTTCTGTAGTTATCACATTTTGTAGAATTTTCTGTCCATCTTATGGCACACGAAATTGGTTCCCAGAACATTCAACTCAAATTCAATCAGCAATGACGCGTGATTTGGGGACAAAATAAGTAATTTATTTGTTTATTTGGTATAAGTTATTATATTATTTTTTTTATTTTATTTTTTTGTATATCTTTTGATATAAAGTCAAAAAATTATTAAGCATTCATTTGGAAAGTGAATTGGCTTTTTGACTATTTTAGCTTGGGGTTACCAAGTCTGGTTTGGGAAGGACTTTTGACTTTTTTGATTTTTTTGAATTTTTTGAATTTTTTGTAAGAAAAAGAATGTAATAATTATAGATTTGATGAAATATTTTGTCTCATTAGACTAAAAAGCTTATTTTATTTTTTATGACTAAAATAATCAAAGGATTTCCCAAACGAAGGCTAAATAAGCAAACCCCAAACACATTGGAATTTATGAAAGATATAGGACAAGTTTTCAAGACCAAAAACTTGAGATTGTTTTGAACAAAAAAATAAAGAGGTAATAAATCAACCAGCTAACTTTTTTAACACTTCTCAAAAAGGCCTAAGTTAATTGAAGACATTAGAATATCCAACTTTGATATATGATAATTTAGAAATTAATATACCTAATCAGGAGTTGAAGCAAAAGGACACAAGTTGGATAATTAATATTTATCAAGATTCACACCATCTCAACAGATAAAACATCTAATTCAAAATTATTTAATAATAAATCAAAAATTAAGAAATATAGTATTAATTAAGTTTGAATTACTTTTTTTTGGGGTCAAGATAGGATTAATTTGTTAGTATGGTTACATTATAATTGAAGGGTTCACTGCTACTCCATCAGCTTAAACCATTGACCTCCTACTCATCATACCTTAAAGTATGACTATTAGACTATTAGGTCCCATTCCAATGTTTGAGTAACTTATAAAGAAGATAAACCTTGTCCGACTACAGCGTATTCAAACGGTTAATTTCATCAATCAAGCATTGACAAGCACCAGATCAAGGCCAAAAATCATGACTTGGAATCTCCATTACAAGTTGTTCAGTTTCGAGAATCATTATATTAACCAATTAATAATAAATGGAAAATTATGAAATATAGTATTAATTAAGTTTGAGTAACTTATAAAGAAGATAAACTTTGTCCAAGTATGAAGAATTCAAACTGTTAATTTCATCAATCAAACATTGAGAAGCACTAGATCAAGGCCAAAAATCATGACTTGGAATCTCCATTACAAGTTGTTCAGTTTTCAGAATCATCATATTAAATTTTGATTGAGCAAGATGAGAAATTTCATGCTACACCCCTTTAGAAGATTGAATTCTTTGTGTGAAATCATGACTTACAACGTGATTTTGTTATGATCACATAATTGTTTATTTTGAATGGTTTATAATCCAATATCACTTTGTCATAACTAAATATGATTTTGTTAGGAAATCCGCTGGTACATATGTACTTTATTACATATTTTTATAATATGTTACGTATTTTTATAATAAATATTAAATTTCTTTTAAGAGTTGTTATAATAGTAGAGAGAGAGAAAATAATATGTATGGTATTTAATGAATTGTATTAAATGAATTGTATTGAATACAATAGAATGCCTGTATATATAGGCTGAGAAAGAGTATTCTATTAAAAATCTAATTATGAGAAAAAGTAGGGGTGTTCGCGGATCAGTTTTGTGCGGTTTGTGGTTTGGTTTTGACCCGCCCGCATGTATGCGGTTTGGGAAAAAGTCAAACCGCAATCGCCCACAGTGCGATTTGCGGTTTGTGCGGATAGGGTTTGCGGATGTGCGGGCGGTTGCGGGCGGTTTGCGGTTTGGGTTTTTTCCTTTAAAAATTAAACAGATTCAAAAGTAATATGCTTAAAACATCTGAATTAAAAATTAAGCAAATAATTTTTCATAACCCAGGCAGTAGAATAAAAGAATTTTATCATAAAATCTCATTCACTCACCATAAGCATCCGAGCAACCTGGCATCCAAGTGTACCGGCCCCTAAGAGAAGACACTTAGTAGTAGAGAAGGTGTTTAAGTCCAAAGATGGCAAAGCGCGCCATCTCATTAATTTTAAATTTAAATCTGCAGCCAATATTGCTAACCTGTCAACGTTGTAGCTTTAAATGTCAAAAGGATGCAATGGAAGAATGCCCTTATGGACTATGGAGTAACAATCTCAATACATACCTAGTCAGATCCATTGATTTAGCTAGGCTAATACATCTTAATAACTTCTTCCCTCTATCAAGTTCCCATCCCACAGCATTAGGAATATTGGGGGGCTATCTTTCCATCTTAAACAAATAGTGTTTGTCAGGAAAGCTAGTGCAGAAAACAATTTCAACTGTAAAAAGAGAGAAAATTCTAATTAGAAGAGAGCTGTTACCCAAACTCTGCCGCTCTACCTTGTGAAACTGATATTAAGGCTTCACCAACAAGGGACAAGCCCAGATCAGCAAAACCACGATTCTCACGATAGCACAAAAAGTGAACTTTCTCTAGGTTCCATCTTAAACAAATGAATGCAAGGAAGTTGCAAAGACGCTAATCGGGATTACTTAACTTAGCTTTGTGGAAGAGACATCTAATACTTCAACATAATGTTTAACAGGACTCAAACCATTAAGGAATTAAAAAAAGACCGTATTTGGTGCAGCTTATTGAAACTGTTTATAGCTTTCCAGAATGAATGTCCTCCCAAATTTGATATTCAATGAGATATATACTTTTAACATGAGAAGCATATTACATTTTAGCCAACCTGTTTTTCAGACTCAGATTAAACAGATTCAAAAGTAAACAGATTCCAAATTCAATTCAGATTCAAATTCAAATTCAAAATTAAACATATTCCAAATTTAATTCAGATTCAAATTCAATTCAAATTCAAATTAAACAGATTCAGATTCAAAATTAAACAGATTACAAAGATTCAAATTAAACAGATTCAAAAGTAACAGAGTAAGTAAATCAAACAAAAATGAGAAAGTGAGACAAATCTAAACAGATTCACATTACAAAGATCAGATTACAAAGATAAAATTATAAAGATCATATTACAAAGATCAGATCAGATTAACCCATCCAACAGATTCAGATTACAAAGATCAAACTTCCCAAAAAAATTAAACAAAATAAAAAACACAGACAAATCTAAACAGATTCAAGTTCAAAAAATTCAAACAATTTCAAACAAAAGAGAGAGACAGATCTGAGAGGAAGACAGAGAGACAGAGAAAGAGACAGAAAGAGAGAGAGAGAGAGACAGAGATACAAATCATAGATCGGAGAGAGAGAGCGAGACAGCGAGAGACTTACCTCACAGTCGCCGGAGAGAGAGAGTCGATTGCGAAGGTCGATCGTCACGTGCAAGCTGCGCAGATGAAAAACGAGAGAGAGATGAGAAGATGAAGGTTGACCGATGCAAGCTGTGGAGATAAAAAACGAGAGATGGTGAGACAGATCTGATTGCCCAAAAAAAAACACAGATCGAAGAGAGAGAGAGTGATACACAGACAGAGATACAAATCAAATCACAAATTGATGAGAGAAAGCGAGATAGAGAGAGCCTTACCTCAGAGATACAAATCACAGATCGAAGGTCGATCGTCGTGTGCGATCTGCGCAGATGAAAAACGGGAGAGAGATGAGAAGATGAAGAGAGCTCTCTCTCAGTCTCAGTGAGTCGAGATAAGAGAATGAGTTGAGATTAGGGTTTTGATCTCAATTGGTTTTGTTTGGATTAGGGCAAAAAATATCATCTACGGATTGGAATAAAATAGATGAACGGTTCAGCCTTTTTCCTGAAAAAAAAAGAAGAAGAAGAAGAAGAAGAAGAAGAAGAAGAAGAAGTGCGGGCGATTTTGGCGGGTGTGGGTCAAACTCGCAACCCGCCCGCAACCCGAAAATTTGAAATATTTCAAACAGCACCTTACCCTATTGTATTTGCGAAACCGCCCACACATGTGAGGGTAAGGTCGAGTAGGGCGGGTTGTGCGGGTCGGATAACCCTATGCCCAGCCCTAAGAAAAAGTATCCTATAAGAAATCTAACTATGCAAATACAAATATATCTAGGAAATCAATACCTAATATGTCTAGGAATATATACCATACATACATTAGCATCCCCCTCAAACTCAATGAGGATAAACATCTTGACTTTGGAGAGAGAAACTAAAACATGAAATAAAACTAAATAAAATAAAAGGCAAATAGATTGCAAAGTCTGAATGGGAACGCAAGGGTACTTGAGATATATCAGAGATCGGAACTAATGTTGGGAAACAGTTAATGGTCATGCCGGACCGTTGTAGGAACTTACTGGAATCAATATCGGACAGTTTAAGGTTGTGCCGGACCGATGTTAGAGGCTAACTGGAATTAATGTCAGGACAATTTGAAGGGGTCATGCCAGACTGTTGTAGAGATTGGCTAACCGGAATCAATGTCAGGACAGTTTAAAAGGGTTATGCCGGACCGATATAGAGAATTGGATGTTGAACTAGCAAACATGGCACACACATAACTTATGACGTGGTGTTGAACGATAATGGCAACAGAAGACTTAGTGCACCAGGGGAGGCTTGGATGGTGAGCAAGGAGCGGCTTAGGTTATGCGCTAAAGGAAGCGGTTTGGGGCTTAGGTGGTTCACATGATATATCACCATACTCACCATGATATAGGTAGAATAATATTAATGTATATATGGTATATATTCCTAAATATAATAAGTATTGATTTCCTAGATATATTTGTATTGCCATAGTTAGGTTTCTTATATGATACTTTTTCTCATAATTAGGTTTCTAGTAGGATATTCTTTCTTAACCTATATATACTGGCCTTCTATTGTATTCAATACAATTCATTGAATACAATACATATTATTTCTTTTTTCTCTACTATTGTAACATGGTATGAGAGTTAGGTTAATTACTTACTAATTTTGCTTCACCAGGAGGCAGCAGTCTTACTTTGGCCGCCCACCAGATCTCAACCTATTTCACTGTTATATTTTCCTGCCAGTATCACTTCGTGATGATATCTTTTTTTGTCCGCTGGTTTATTCGTACTTCAAATATTTCTATCATAATTTATTATTATTATTATTTACTCGCAATCCACTTTTTTGTGTGTTTCTACTCCACTTTATCTTTCTCTCTGTTTCAACATCATCAAATAGGTTTCTATCTTCAAACCTATTTGAGTTTGAGGGGAGTATTATACCTATATCATGGTGAGCATGGTGATATACCATGTGAACCACCTAAGGCCTAAACCGTCTCCTTTGGCGCACAACCTAAGCCGCTTCTTGCGCACCATCCAAACTGCCCTTGGCGTACTCAGTCTTCTATTGCCATTATCCTTCAACACCACGTCATAAGTTATGTGTGTGTCACGCTTGTTGGTTCAATATTCAGTTCTCACTACAACAAAAGTAGCCTATGGTGACAAAAAGTAGTGAAGAAAATAAATTTCGTCACTAAATAAGAATAATTCGTGACGAATTATAAAATTTTGTCACATATAATAAAAAAAATAAAAATAATAGGTGACGAAATTTATTTTCGTCAACAAATACTTCTTTTTAGGTGAGGAAAAATTATGTTTCATCACCAAAGGTTTTCCTGCTAATTTTTTTTGGTGACGCCAAAATTTTGAGACTTTTGGTGAGAAAATTTTTTTTCACAAATTATAAAATTATTAGTGAGGAATATATTTTTGTCACCAATAATTTTATATATATATATATTGAGAAACTTGATTTTAAATATTATAAGACCATTTGGTGATAAATATATTTTTGTCACTAATAATTTTTAATATTTTGAGACTTTTTAGTGAGGAAATTATTTTGTCACTAATTTTGGAGGGAAAAATTTGACATATTGGGTGGTAATGGAAAAAAATAGACTACTAACTTTTTCTCAAACCAAAATACAAGTTAATTAGCTCTTTAAGTAATCTATGGTGACGAAAAGTAGTGAAAAAAATAAATTTCGTCACTAAATAGAAATAATCCGTGACGAATTATAAAATTTTGTCGCATATAATAAAAAAGTAAAAATAATAGATGACGAAATTTATTTTCGTCAATAAATACTTCTTTTTTAGGTGAGGAAAAATTAAATTTCGTCACCAAAGGTGCCAAAATTTTAAGGCTTTTGGTGAGAAAAAAATTTGTCACCAATTATAAAATTATTAGTGAGGAATATATTTTCGTCACCAATAATTTTATTTTATTTTTTGAAAATTGATTTTAAATATTTTGAAACTATTTGATGAAGAATATATTTTTGTTGTCAGTAATTTTAACATTTTAAATTTTTTGGGGAGAAAATTATTTTATTACCAATTTTGGAGGGAGAACTTTGTGATACTGGTAGTAATGAAAAAAAAAAAAAAAAAAACCCTACTAATTCCCCTACCCTTTCTTTTTTTTTTTTTTTCTCATTCCTTTCTTGCAAAACACACGTTCTCTGCCTTCAGTCACCCCTTCTCATCTTTTAGCTTGTTCTCCTCCTTCAGCGCCGCCCCCAACGTCACCCCATTCTCCTCTTTCAGTGCTGCTACAAACGTCACCCACGTTTTCTTCCGAGTAATCATCAACGCTGTCGGCGTCGCTTATTCGATTATTTCTATTTTTCTTTTTTCAGGTATGGGCCCTCTCTCTCTCACTCAATTTCTCTGTTTTTCAATCTTTGTTTTCCCTAATTTTCAAAACTAATTTCATTGGTTTCCCTGATTTTGAAAACTACTGAGACACACAGTGTCCCATCACTACAAGAAAATGTAGTTTTGGCGACGAGGTCATTTTTTGGTAGTAAAAGCCATATTTTTTGCAACACGAGGATCAATTTCGTTGGTAAAGGTTAGGCTTTAGCGACATTATTTCCATCCGTTGCTAAAAGTCCAAACCATTCACTTGGTGCCAAAAACCAGGATGTGCGACAAAAGCGAATTAGTTTTAGCGAGGATTTTATAGTTTTGGCGACGCATTTTGTGTCGCTGTTAGTCTCCTTGCATTGGTAACAATGATCATGCATTGGCAAAAAGCTTTTCTTTTAGCGACAAAATAAATTTGTGTTGCTGAAAGTCAGCCACTTTTGAAGATTATACAACTACTTCGTTTTGATGTGTTTTAAAATTTTAAAAAAAAAATTGAAAAAAAAAACAGAAAAAACCCCCAAATCTTTATAAAATAAATAAATAAACATATGTAAACCCTCTCGCTCCCGACTCCCCCTCTCTCTCTCTCTCTCTCTTCCCTTCTCACAGTAGCAATACGGTTTCCTGTAGGTCTCTTTCTCAATCGCACAAGCAAACCCTCCTCCATTGTTGTTGCGGCCTTCTGCCGTTGTATTCTTCTAGCTCTGTCGATTGCCTTATTCCAATGTGAGTTTATTGTCTCTGTTCTCTATCACTGTCTCATTCTGCCTCTGTTTCTTATCTTTCTTTTACTCATTTTCAAAACCCTGCCTAAAAGTGACTACCTCGCTTCGATCATCTGAGAGAAAATTCGTCTATGAAGAGAGTTCACTTACATTCCTCTTCTTCTTCTCTATAGAGAGAACGATTTGTTTTCTATAAAAAAATCTCAGACTTTAAAAATGGAGAGAAAACAGGGATTCTTTTCTGCTTTGAAAGAAGAAGTAGTGCGAGGCTTATCACCGGCGAGGTCGCGAGCCAAGAGTCGTGCACGAACCAGGTCGCCAATGTCAGGTCTGCTCTGACGGAGGAAGCACCACCGCCACCACCACGTGGCTAATCGGAGCCTTAGATCGAGAGATCCGGAAGCTTAAGGCCCGTCATGGAGGGTTCGGATCCGAATGGAGGCAAAATCAGGAATTCGAAGCGCGGCTTAGGGTTAGAGCATCTCCAACCATACTCTCTAAAATGCCTCCTCAAAGTACACAGAAAACTACATTCTTTATTTTGCGTAACTAGTTTAGTTAGTGTACACTCCAACCATACTCTTTATTTTAGTTAACCAATCAAACTAACTTAACTAATTTTTAAAAGAAAACTATTATAAACATTAATAAATAAATAAAGTGCACAACCTTGCCAGCTCCCAAATTCCCAGAATTGGCAAAACCCTTGACGGCAGGAGTCTGGATCTTCTGCTATTGTTTCTTGCGGCGGGTCAAAACGACGTCGTTTTGATCTTCTTCTTATTTTTTTCCCCCCTTCAATGCAGGCCGAAACTCCTTATTCTTTTGTCTTCTTCTTTGGCAGGCCGAAGCTCTTCCTCACGCTGAACTCCACTGCCTTCCCCACCTTCTCCATCCTCTCTGTCACTCTGCTCACCGTCGCAAACCTCATCTCCTCCTCCTTCTTCCTTTCCTCGAACAATGGCGACAAATTGAATCCCTCCGATAATGAAATTATATGAAACGCATTCAGTATCTCCTTCTCTTTCTCCTCTTCCGATTCAATCCCTCTCTGATTCACTCATTTGCTTCACGTTTTTGGGAATTGTTTTGTTGAATTTGAACCAAGTTATGTCCATGAGTTCTGAAGTTTGTGACCTTGAGATTGCCATTTTCGTTTAAGAGGAGTTTCTCGAGCTTCAAATCGTGGTGGTAAATGCCGTGACTGTTACAGAAATCAACAGCGCAGACCAACTGTTTGAAGAAATTCTAAGCTGAGTCTTCCTTCAATCGGCCTTGGGAGACTTTCTCAAAGAGTTCGCCGCCGTAGAGGTACTCCATAGCGAAGTATATTTTGGACTTGGTAACCATGACTTCGTGGAGCTTCACGACGTTGGGGCGATGAACTTTTTTCATTATCGATATCTCGCGCTTCACTAGATCCATCATTTTGGATTTGATGATTTTGTCTTTGGAGATGACTTTCATGGCAACAGTCTCGCCAGTGAGGAGATTTAACCGTCTTCGATGTGTTTGCGGTGGCAGGTGCGATCAATGATCCTGGTGTTGGTTTGAAAAACTGTTAGCATTCCTATGTAGAAGTTGAAATGAATGAAAGAGGTTTGACATATGTTCCAGTTTTGTAGCAAGGAGCTTCGACTTGCGCTGGAAAACAGAATAAGAATAAGACAAAAGAAAAAAGAAGGAAAAAAAGAAGAGGTCAAAACGACGTCGTTTTGACCCGCCACTGAAACAACTGCAGAAAACAACCGCAGAGGATCCGGACTCTAAGGGCAGTAGTCAAAGTAAACTTGCTAAACTTCATTTTCGACTTCATCATCCCACAAAACATTTTCAAAACATTTTCCTCATTGCCCATCTAAGCATATCTATTAAGCAACGCATTCCACGACACATCGTTTTGCTTAGGCATGCAAAAGAACACTTTATCTGCATATTCCATCTCACAACATTTTGCATAAAGGTCAACAAGAGCAAACCCGACATAAATATATGAGAAAAACCCAAGCTTAATTACCTCTGCATGTACCTATTTCCCAAACTCTAAGTCCAAGCAAATGGAACCAGCTCTCAAGCAAGTTGCTAAGCTAAACTCGTTCGGTCTAATACCCTCATTCGGTCTAATACCCTCATTCCGCATCTCAGAAAACAAATAAACATAATCATTTCCATACCCATCAGCAACAAGCCCAGAAATCATAGCTGTCCAAGACACGACATCCCGCTCAGGCATTTCATCAAGCACCTGACGCACAAAATTAAAAACATGACATTTCGCATAGAAATTAATCAATGAAACCCACAAGTGCATAGTTGGGTCTATCCCATTCTTGATGACCTGCCCATGAATTGCTTTTCCTTCATTCAAAGGCACTTTCAAAGCATATACTCCGAGCTTTTCCGAATATCCTTTAAGTCTCTCCATTTTATTTTTTGCATTTCTTTCAGGCCAATCAGGAGTAGACAACGACCTTGTCGGTATTTCCTCAAACCCAATGTGAAGCTGAAATTTTGGGTTTTCGAAATCATCCAAAGCCGAATCAGTAGATAGTTGTTGAGAGAGATCGTTGATGGGGAAGAACGGGAAAGGAGAAAGAGAGAGAAAGAGAAAGAGAGTCACTTGAGTTGGCGGGAACACACTTTGCCTAGCAATGGAGGCTGGCTACTTATGGAGAGCTAAAACGAGAATGGGCAAAATGCCTCACCATTTGCCTCATGCGTTGGAGCCCGAAAAATGCAGCTTCAATAAGCAAAATGCCTAATTCTCTCCATTTGCCTCATGCGTTGGAGATGCTCTTAGGGCAGTGGATGAAGAGGCAGCTTTCGAGGACTCCATTAATGGCTTTGAATGCTTACAAGCGGTCTGATTTGAGACTGTTGCTCGGTGTTTTGGGTGCTCCTCTCTCCCCTGTGCAAGTTGGCACCAATGACCCTTTGCCTCACCTCTGCATCAAGGACACTCCGATTGTACGTCTCTCTCTCTCTCACACACACATATTGTCTCTTACATGTTTTTGGAGTTCTGTTTTGGGTATAGTCTCTCTCTCTCTCTCTCTCTCTCTCTCTCTAAAATTTGACTATATGGGCAGTAGACTTCAAGGAAATTATAATGTTATTCAATTTCATGAGTTATCTCCATGAAATTTTCTTTTTTCCTCCTTAGATTGCACCATATGGTTTTGGGTAATTTAGATTAGCTTGTAAAAATGATTAATTTTCAAAAGATTGATCACTTCCATTGTTTGATGCTTTTAGCTTGACTCGAAGCAGGGGCAACAAGGTTTAAGGTCTTACAATTGTAAAACATAACACCATAGGTTTGAAAATAGGCATTTGAAGGGCATAATCATGAAATAGCCATGGAAATGCTTAGGAATCAATAAGAACACCTTAGCAAGGATAAAAGTAACTTGTAAAAAGCTAGCTGAGAGAGTTCAGGTAATCAATCTGAATTCATTCAATTAATTGCCAAATTCTGATGATACAACATTCCTATCAAAAATAAAACAAAATCTTCAACCTTTTGATGATTTGTAGTCAAATTAATAGAGATATAACTGAAAACTGCCACATTTGGATTCTTTTCTGATTCACTTAGCTTTTGAAAGTACTTATCCATATATAAATATACTATACCTGAAAGCCACCATTTACTTTATGGTTGAGGTTGCCCATACATATCACTCTTATATATGTTTGACTAACATTGGTCTCACTTTGGATTGGAAGAACCATATCAACCATAGATAGCACCACCAGTACTCATCACTTTGAGTGGCCATCCTCCATGTATGGCTCGAGAAATCCTATGAACTGCAAGAATACATAGATACATTACAATAGATTTAAAAAAAATAGAACCAACTTACTGTTAAAATAAATATGCAAATCTTGATCCTTACTGCTTAGACATACTTCTAAACAGCCTAGTTCTACTGCTCACCCAGGTTCTGCTGCTCTGCAACCTATTTTTTTGGTCCAGCAACCCAGTTCTGTTGTCCTGCAGCCCAGGTATGCTGCCCTGCAGCCTCCAACTCTACAGCTCAATTCTGCAATTCCTAGGTCTCCTTCTATGCCTCCAACTTTACAATCTAGTGCTGCCGTTCCACAGCCTAGTTCCCTTTTGCCACAGCCTAGTCTATTTTTTCAAGCTACTTCTATCCCTCTGCAACCTACTTCTTCAGACCATCTGATCTTGTTGTCTCCCCTAATCCTTCTATACCTATACAGTCCATTTCTATACAACTTCCTTCCATTTCCAGCCTTCACCTCCCCCTACCAACACTCATCCTATGATCACTCGATCTAAAGCTTCTTTTTTCTGTCATCAAGTCTTCTTCTCCTTACATTCTGCCTAATCAATGGTTTGCATCATCATTCAAACCTTTCTGAAAGATCAAAAGTTAAGCATCTTACCTGTTGCCTTGGCACCTATAGCTTCTTGATTGATCATCAGTTGCAAATAAGATCTCTGATGGCCTATCTACTCCCACAAATTCCGATATTTCAACATAACTGCTTGTTTCTTTCTTGTTCCTGCACATAATAGTAGTGAATGATGATTTACCTAGAATGAAACAGTAATATAATAGCTTTTTAAAACAAAGAAATGCATTCAAGGAGTGTGTAATATACCCCACTATGGTATCGAAAAATCCACACTAGTATTTTCTTTCATATTGCCAAATGTGAGCCTTTGTGCCAATCTGCTACTGTTGGAATATATGTAACCTGAGAAAAGAGAAGCAAGAGTTGACATATAGTAACTTACACAAACAGCCATGGGAAATTAATTGAGTACATGTCGAGGGAAATCAAAGTCACATAATCAAACCACCAAATCAATAAAGCAACAACAAATGACCACAAGTCTTGCAAGATAACTGACATCAAAGTCACATAATCAAACCACCAAATCAATATTACCTTTAATTTTTTTGTCAAACTTCCTTGTCTATGACATCACTACTACCAACTTTGTTTCTCTAGTTTTTTTTTTTTTTTTTTTCTTTCCCATGGCCTGTCCTATATCATTCATCTCCCTCCTCTCATATAACACCTACACAGCTCTTGTCCTGAAGGATTAATTTATTTACAGTGATTTTTTTCAGTACTAATTTAAGTTGTCTATTGTTAGTTGTTAGTAATTGCTTTCTTGTCACTTGTTCCTAGCATGAAGTTTGTTTTTATTCTTGCAATCTTTTGTTATCAAATTTGTTATCCATGTTGCTTATCATCAAGGATCACTTCAACTCTTTGAAGTTTCGGATTGTTATATGCATTTCTACTAAATTGGTTTATAAAATAAATTATTTAAATATGAGTTTAGATGTAATTGCTAATATATTAATGTTTTCCTTGTTTTTTCTTTGCAGATTAGTTTTTAATGACGTTTGGAGGCATACTTGCAAATCAAGATCAAGTGTTGAATTTATTTTTTTTCTTTCTGAATTGATATTTAGTTCTAGTTGTAAACCAAGATCTAGTGTTGATTTTTTGTGTGGACTCCACATTAATTCATTTTGCGATTTGCTATGATAGTTCTTTTTTTTTTTTGTTATACTTAATGGATTATTATTAAATTTGTTTGATGGATATATTTTGATTTATAATATAAATTGTTTATTGAATTTTTTGTGTGGATTGGTGTATAACAACTGGTGGATTTCTTAGTACATTTAAAAGGCAATTAGGATATGAGCAGGGATATTTGTGAAATAATAATTTAAATTGAAATATAAAATATGGGACAAGTTTAGTGATGAATTTTTTCGTCATTTGTATTTGTTATTATGACAAAGTGGTTATTCGTTGCTAATAAATATTTTTTATGACAATTTATTGCAGGTTATATATGAAAATTTTCATTGATTTTGTTGTTTGGTGACTAAACATTTCGTCACCCATGTTTGACTTTTGAAGACGAAAAATTTCATCAACTTTACATCTTACTGTGATGAAATTATTTCCTCATCAATGATCAACATGCGTGACAAATTTATTCGTCAACTAAAGTTATAAATGTGGTATAACTATTTGGTGACGAAAATGAGAGTTTTTGGTGACAAAATGTTGTTTTATTGGTGACAAGAAGTTTCGTCACTGAAGTAATTTCATTAGTGACGAAATTATTTTTCGTCACGATGCTTTTTAGTGAAAAACATTCAATGACGAACTCGGTGACGAAAATATTTCCTCACAAATATCTATAGTGACGAAATTAGCTATTTGGAGACAAAAAAAATTCGTCATCCAAGACCCAACTTGTTGTAGTGTCTACATCGGTTTAGCATAAACCATTTAAACTATCTCGATATTGATTCCGGTTAGTCAATCTCTACAACAGTTTGGCATGACCTCTTTAAACTGTCCCGACGTTGATTTCGGTTAGCCTCTCACATCGGTCCGGCTCAACCTTAAATTGTCCGAACATTGATTCTAGTTAGTTCATACAATGGTCTGGCATGACCATAAACTGTCTCCCGGTATTAGCTCCGGCCTCTGATATATCTCAAGCACCCTTGAGCTCCCATTCAGACTTTACAATCTATTTGCCTTTTATTTTATTTAGTTTTATTTCATGTTTTAGTTTTTCTCTCCAAACTCAAGATGTTTATCCTCGTTAAGTTTGAGGGGAGATGTTAATGTATATAGGGTATATATTCCTAGATATATTGATATAGGTATAATAAAAGCTACAACAATTTGTAATTAAGAAATGAAATTACTCATTTTGTGGTATTGTTACGTATTTTTGTGGTAATATTACACATCTTTTAATTCAAATATTTTTTAACCACAAAATGTGTAATAATATCACGAAATATATAACATTACCCAAAAAATGAGTAACTTTATTTCTCAACCACAAATTGTCTCAACTCCTATTAGAAAAATTTGTAACATTTACTACAAAAATACATAACATACATCATAAAAACATGCAAAAATGTGCATATGGTACACACCGTTATGCCCTATTTGGTTGATTGAAATGAGATGGCATGGTGATTTTTTAGGCTTTTTTATAGAATGATCATTCTCTTAAAATAATAAAAGATAATTCCATTTGTAATATATTTGTCATTATTTTTTTAGTTCAACCAAACATGCGAATAGATATTTTGATGGAATGATTATTCTATTATAATCCATTCGAATGAATCAAACACTATCTTAAAGGGGTGTGTATCATAGTATTTTTTGATTTTGTTATCTTGTGTGTATCCAACGAAAAATTATTGTTTGGTCCGAAGCGCCACATAGTGGTACTCCTTACTAATCACAAATTATCACGTCCTTTTATGTTTTTCAATTACTCAATACAAAATTATAAATCTCATCTTTTTCACTAATCACAATACTATTAAAACACTATCTAGCAGCCCAAGACCAATCAATAACTTCTCGTATCCTACGAGGGTGTGATAGACTTTTATATATGGGGATATTACTAGTCAGGAGGAATTGTAGGGAAATTATTTAATAATTTCGAACATTACGTGATCATATTCTAAATCAATCATTAATTACTTGATTTCTATGTTATTTTTTCATTTCTAACATAAATCGTGAATTTATACCTTTTTCTACCAATCAAAACTTTATAGAGCACCACGTATCCATATTTCGAAAATATTGAATAATCATCCGGAATTGTAAAATAACTTTTTTGATGATGATCTAGTCAAGAGGAATTGTAAAATATTATTAAAGATTAGTGAAAAAGCATTAAAAAATTTATTAGAAAATTTTCTTTCAATTATTTATATTTTAATTAGTTTATAAGATATTCTTATCTTTTAATAAGTCTTATTATTTTAGATATTTGATCTACTAAATCTTAATTATCATATTTAAAGTATTTTATGGACAATTTTATTCTTATAAATATTTTTTGAACTTTTAATAACTTGGTGATTTAAACATTCACATTAAATAAATTTGACAGTATGAACGTTTACATCATGAAATATTCACGCTGACAATGTGAAAATTAATGTGCGTTTCACCCTTATTAAGAGTATTTTGGTAACTATATCACCTACAAGACTTATTGAAAAATAAAAAAATAATTTAGATTAAATGAAATATAAGTAGATGAAAAAAAATTTATAAATAAATACTCTAAAATAAAATTTATAATATATATAAAGTTTATAATTTTTTATAATTTATCACCCTTTATATATAGAAACCAAATTTGATTTTTCATATTTTATATATATTTTCACGTGCATGGCCATGGTTGAGGTCAACCACATCCACAATCAATTTAAAATAGCCCAAACAAGGAATAATGTCCACTCATTTCCACAAATAAAACAAATTTGCTTTGAGTTCTCAAGCCTTAATCACAACGTGAGATTTGGGTTGACAAAGTCTTTACAAATTTTATTACATTGTAATATTTTTTTTTTCTTTTTTTAATCATAAATCTGAAAAGAGGAAAGAAAATAGAAAAATAATTAATTTATATTTTATTAACATTTCTTTTTCTTTATAAATTCATTATTCAAATACAATTTTGAAATATTAAGTTGTAATTAATACAATTTTTAAGACATAACTAAACATTATGGGGTGTTTTGAGAAGTTAGTAAAAAGTTGACTTTTTAGCCTTTTTAGCTTATTTTATCTTTTTGTAGATAAGTTATGTGAGAGGTGATATAATTCAAAATGGATAAAAAGATAAAAATTGACTTTTTACCAACTTCCCAAAAGACTTCTATATTCAGTGTAACCAAAACTATGGGCATAACAAATCCAAACAAATTTTTATTTAATAATTTCTCTCACCATTATAATGTTCTATAACTAAACACCACAATAATTTATTAGTTGTTGCATGTTGCATCCATCATCTTTTTTTCCCCTTTTTACTGAAAAAAAATAAGTTATTATCATTATTATTTTTATATAATGGAAACGAAAGAAAATGGACAAAGACAAACTAGAGACTAGATCCTCTCCTATGCCATCCTCACCATATTTGCCGCAATTTGGCTTCTAATTGCATCTGGTGGATTTTCCCACCACCATTAATTGTTCTCGTTTCTT
Source organism: Camellia japonica (assembly GCA_030407325.1). NCBI lineage: Eukaryota > Viridiplantae > Streptophyta > Magnoliopsida > Ericales > Theaceae > Camellia > Camellia japonica. The sequence goes on along the minus strand of JAPPVO010000013.1, from coordinate 64,937,257 downwards.
TCCAATGTTCTACCTTATAGCTGGTACGAATAAATAACGCTTAATTAATATATACTAATTGGGTATATACTAAATCAATATTCACCAATTAATATATTAATTAGTGTATTAACTAGTGTTATTTGTTATTACTGATCTCATTTATTATACAAATTACAAATACTTAAAACCTTTAAAATTATGTCATATCATTTGTTAGTATACTAATTGATACATATAATACAAAAGTGCAACAATGGATTTAATACCTTGGTAAAACCAAAGACCAAAACTGACATAAATGATAGAAAACTAAAACCGAAGATTGGGAGGGTAAGAATGACACAACACATATAGTGCAAGGGTGCAACAATGGATTAATACCTTGTTAAAACCAAAGACCAAAACTGACATAAATGATAGAAAATTAGAAGTTTTAAGCCTAAATTAAATCCTTATTGAATGTATTTGAAAACTTGGAAAATATTTGACCAACTGAATTTGTAACATACGTTTGAATGAATTAGATAGAATATTATTTTTATTAAAATATCCTCACTGTAGTCCATTAATGGCATGTTTGATTGGGTGGATTAGAGCATGAGATTGGAATTATTAATCCGTGGGCCCAATTATCATATGTTTGTTTTAACATTTTGGTTTAGGATTATTAATTCAAAAAATTTGTTGAATTATTAGTAATGGGGTAGGGGTGAGATTATTAATCCAATGAATATTAATCCAATTGGATAGTGAATACCACACTAATTTAATAGAATTATTAATACTTCACTATTAGTCTTGTGAATCAAACTTGACCTAAACAAAATAAATAGTCTCATCCAAAGTATAAAATGAACCATTGAAATGATGTGTATGTATGAACAAATTTGTACTCCGCAAGTTGTGGTGGGATATCACATGGTTTGACTAAATACATTATATATACATATACTCTACTTATCTTGAGCAACTCCGATTCGTGGTATAATTTAAGTTTTTCGGACTTCGTCACCATTAGATAAAGGACGTTATGGTCATATTTGTTTGCAGGTTTAGGAAAGGGGATTAGATTAGTAATTTATGGACTCCACCTATATAATGTTTGTTTGTAGATGAATGACATGGGATTACTAATCCTATGGGATTATCAATCCCCTCTCATGGTAGGATTAGCATACCCATCGGAGAGATGGGATTGTTAGTCCACTCCCATGGATTAATGACTAAAAGATCATTTTGCCTCTCATTTTATAAAATTAATAAAGTTATATTCTATGTAATTAGGGTTTTTACGTAATTTGCACATTTGAATCCAACTAACAAACACACTGTATCTTACATCTTCAAACTAATACCACCACACTAATAATCTTCTCGCTTAATCTCACCGTACTGATAATTTCATCCAACATAATCTACCAAACAAACGAGCCTATAAGTAAGTTGAGTTCATTTTCGAATTGTTCACTCCGTTGTACCTTTACAAAGGAAAAAAAAATTAATAATGGCAACATGATTCTTTCAACCTATTTTTCTCTAATATGTTTTTGTCTATATATTATTATCATTGTTATTATAATATTTGTGTTAATTATTTTACTAGACTAACAACCACTTCATTGATTCAACCAATAAAATGGTGTGTATTGTTCACCATTGTGTTTTGGGAAGTTGGTAAAAAATTGATTTTTTGACTTTTTAATCTATTTTGTCTTTCAACAGTGATTTAAACCCCCTCAAACTTCAACCCCCACCACCTCCACACACACGTAGCGGGTGGTGATTGGAGGAGAAGAAAAAAGAAAAAAGAAAAAAAAAAGTGACCAATCAAAAAAGAAAGGGGGTCAAAGGGAGTGGGGGGAAAGGGGGTCCCAATCTTTATTCTTTATCTTTTTATAGGTAAAAAATATGAGAGGTAATATAATCCAAAATGAGTAAAAAGTTAAAAGTTGACTTTTTACTGGGTTGCGCACCCCCTTGTATGAGCAAATTTTCTCTCCAGCATATATATTAATTACACTAAAAAAAGAGTTATTCATTATAAATGACTCATTCAATAATAAATATCTTGATCCTTCCTAAGCACGGCTATGCTGAGCTGCAGACTAGACCGAACCATACTTAGTTTGGTTCTTCCTTTGATCGCTCTTACTTCGGTCCTTCCTGCATAAACCGTGCTAACCATAGTGCGGTTTAGTCCGTACTAACAATTAGCTACATAGCTACATGTGACCGGACTAATTCTGAGCACCGCATCCGTAGTTCTCCTCCAGACCGGACTTAAAAACAGGGCCTTCGAGGACCGGACTAAACACCACGGCTGTGTGACCGGTCTAACTTCAAGGCTTCTTCTTCGGACCGGAGTAATTTTATGGCTATTTTACTTGGCCCTTCGCATTGCGACCCAAAAATGGCCCTTTATCCAGCTCGGCCCAATCTTTAAATAAATTACCCTCTCAATTGCCCCTTAATTCCATCTGCAAAGCATGATAGGGATTACCTATCTATCAGCCGAGCTACAGTTTTAACCTTTTTAGCCGAACTAACTTTACCCATTAGCCTTTCCAGCCGAGCTACTCTTAGCCTTTCCAGCCGGGCTAAATTCAGGCCGAGCTGTGCACGTCCGGTCAAAACGTCTCTTCAATCACAGCAACTGAAACGCTTCTCATTCCAAGGACACGTGGCAGCCTCTGATTGGTTCTTTGCAGCTGTCATGCCGCCCTCGTACTCCGAAAATTTTGAACAGTTCCCGCATTGAGGCTCCTTCAACAAAACAAAACCCTTTCATTTCTGAATCATTCACTATTTCCCTTTCTCTCTCCTATTGCAAGCCTCTGTGTTTTCCTGTTCTTCGTTCTGCAACCTAAAGAACTCGTGTTCTCTACTGCCTTGCTTTCATCCCCAGCTCTTCCTCTCTACCAGGTAAGCACCATGAATCTGTTTCTCTTTTCTTATTTTTGCTTTTGTTCAATCCAATGTAGTTTGTTTCGTGTGTTTTTGCAAAACACTTTTCTGGAAAAAACTCAACCATAGAACACTTGAATTCATATTACACTAGAAACACTAGGTTTGATCCATAAATATGCCTCAACCGAACTAGGATTCTGTTTGTGTTATATGTAGATCCATCCAGACCATAACCGAACTAAAACTTGTGAATATATCCGTAGTTTCAGGTCACCATCTTCTGATTTACCTTAACCGATATAATCGAACCGAACTAAGTCTTCGGGACTAAGCCAGCTTTCTTAGTTTGAACCGAACTAAGAAAGCTGCCCCTAGAGGCTAAACCGAGGTAACAAAACCCGTAGTTCAAACCAAGATAACCAACCCCCATACACAAACCGATCTAGCAAACCCCTTGCTCAATCCGAGCTACCAAGTATCCTTTGAAAACCGAGATAGAACCTGTAGCTTCCTGTATAGCCGAAGTAAGACTTCTTTCATCTTGTTTTTATTTGTAGCACGGTCCAATGATCTGTGCTTAACCCCTATGTTTTCCACTTTGCAGACTTAGGTTGCCCAAGCACTCTTCCGCGCGCTCAACCGAACTACTGAGCACAGTTTTCCAACCGAACTAACTTATTCATAACTTATAAAACAAATGGGTAAATATAGGTTCTTAGTAGAAACACCTGGGGGTTTGGCCGAATTCCGAAAAGACTATAACATACCTGACGATGTGCACCTTACCCTAGCCAAACGAGATACCATTCCATGGGGGAATGAAGGCTTTGTACCCTTCACCCTACTTTCAATAATAGAAACCGGATTAAGATTCCCCGTCCAACCCTTAATCTGTGAATTCCTCAGGCAAACCAGACTATGCCCAACCCAGCTCTCCACCAACTCGTACCGTATAATAATGGATATAGCCGAACTAAACCGCCAAACCGGTCTTAACCTCGGTCTAGCCGAACTGTTCCACCAATATTCCTTAGGATCAAAAGAAGATGGGTGGGTATATTATTTCAGAATACGCCGCCGACGTGAGAAAATAATTAAGAATACACCGGATAAAGACTTGAACGATGACGATTTTTTTGGGTCTCTGGGAATTTTGAAGATCATCAAGCCCAGATTCCTGGCCGACGTATAAACTGGAATAAAGGGATACCTGGTATAATTACTTCGGTTTCCATGCATTCTTCTCTTTTTACTTCGGTTTCTGGTTTTAAAACCGGACTAACAGTTGTCTTCTTCATGCAGATTCAGCCCATATACATTCATTGTACAGCTACCCCAACCTTGGTACTCTCCGTGCCGCACTACGTTTTGAAGAAAGAAGTTGGGCTAAACTCCTCAATTTTGAGCCGACATACCGATACACTGGACGTCGAAAAGCCAGAGTCACTGACTTTCTCCTAGAAGACGCCCTAGAACCGGACCCAACCTTGCCCCAGATCAACCTAGTGCCTTTGACCGCCGAACAAGAGATGGCCAAAAGGAGCAGACTGAAGGCCCTGTTAACCGCAACAAATCCAGCCGATGTACCACCAACTGGGCAGACCACTGAGACCGTGGTAGCTCTCCCCTCTCAACAGCCGTCCTCATCCCGTCCAGGCAAGCGTGCCCGGACTAGCCAAACCGAGCGACGCCTTGCTGATGAGGACGAGACCATTTTGCCACCAAGTCCTCCTCCAAGCCCTCCACCAAGCCTTCAACCGGAACACCCTGACCGGGCTGGATCCTCCAAATGGGTTCCCAATCTTACCTTCCAGAACCGAGATATACTGGAATCTGATTCGGTGGTTGCCGAAAAGGATCACTTGATGGCTTTCAATCTAGCCAAGAGTGTTTGTCTTCCCAAAGACATGGAGCACCACCAAAAGCAACTAAACACCGAGCTGAAGGCCATCCGGTCTTCAACAAAGTCCATGATCCTGGTAAGTAGCACTGTCCTTTTTTGATCTTTCTAATTTTTCCAACTTTCAGTTCGGCTTAAAAGAAAATTATTATTCTTTTGCAGGCCATTCAGAAAAACACATCACACATAGGAAAGTGTTGGAGCTTAGGAGAAATACAAGGGAGGCCATGAGAGAAGCTGAAGCAAAAACGGCCGAGCTAGAGGAGGCCAGAAAGCAAATGGCCGAGCTACGATCTGAGAACGGCCGACTGACCGAACTGGTTAGTTCGGCCGAAGCCGAAAAGCAGAAGATTGCCATTGAGGCAAAAGACAAGTTCCTGCGCCAGCTGGCAAAGATTGAAAAGAATAAAGATACCGAGATAACCCAGCTGAGGGAGAGCATAAAAGGGGCCGAAAAGCAAGGCTTTAGGAAGGCAGAAGACGCCTACACCCAATAGTGCGAAGCCGCCAAGGATCTGTTTTTCAAGTGCGGCTGGAGGACAGCTGTGGAGAAGCTCGGTCACGGTCCTGAGACCGAGGTCTACAATTCTCCGGCCTACTGCATACCGAGCTCTCTGGCGGAGTACGCTGCTGCCCTTCAGCAGCAATTTCTTGAAGGTTCAGGCTCTGATGAAGACTCTGCCTCTGAGGATACTCCGGTTGTCAATGCGGACCAGACAGTTCGGGCAGAGCCCACGGTGGAAGGCTTGATCCTTGAGCAACCAGGTGAAACCGTGCTTCCGACCGAGACCACTTTTGTGGCCGAAACCGAGCTCCCGCCTGAAACCGGTCTTCGTGTTGATGCTGATGCTGAGTTTGACGCCGAAATTGATGATCTTTTCAGCTGATTGTCTTTTTTCTTTTTCTTATGTTACGGACTTGTAACCGGGCTGCGGCCCTTCCTTTGTACATGTTTTGCATTTCAATGAAAAATCTTATTTTGTGCTCTACTTTAATTTCGGTTTGCTTACCTGTTTGAGCATGCTTTCTTGCAATATTTTGACCGAGATAGCGTATTCCTTTCAACTGGTTAATCTGACTTACTGGCCAACCACTCTTTTAGCCGATATAATTATCTCGGCTGAAGAGTACATACTTTGTTAACCCAGCCAACCACTCTTCAGCCATAAATTTACTTCGGCTAAAGAGTATCAAGGGTTGGTTTAATCCAGCCAACCACTCTTCAGCCATACCCTTACTTCGGCTGAAAAGTATAAAGAGTTGGTTTAATCCAGCCAACCACTTTTCAGCCATAGACTTACTTCGGCTGAATAGTATAAAGAGTTGGTTTAATCCAGCCAACCACTCTTCAGCCATACCCTTACTTCGGCTAAAGAGTATAAAGAGTTGGTTTAATCCAGCCAACCTCTAAGTTGGTTTTTCCAGCCAATTTAGAATAAAGTGCTTGGTTATTCCGACAAACGTCCTGCAGCCTGGATCCTTATCCTGGGCTTAGGAGGGGTGTTGGTTTAATCCAGCCAACCTCTAAGTTGGTTTTTCCAGCTAATTTAAAATAAAGTGTTTGGTTATTCCGACCAAACGTCCTGCAGCTTGGATCCTTATCCTGGGTTTAGGAGGGGTGTTGGTTTAATCCAGCCAACCTCTAAGTTGGTTTTTCCAGCCAATTTAGAATAAAGTGTTTGGTTATTCCGACCAAACGTCCTGCAGCCTGGATCCTTATCCTGGGCTTAGGAGGGGTGTTGGTTTAATCCAGCCAACCTCTAAGTTGGTTTTTCCAGCCAATTTAGAATAAAGTGTTTGGTTATTCCGACCAAACGTCCTGTAGCCTGGATCTTTATCCTGGGCTTAGGAGGGGTGTTGGTTTAATCCAGCCAACCTCTAAGTTAGTTTTTCCAGCCAACTTAGAATAAAGTGTTCTTGCTGCGCCTAACTTACTAATTTACTAAAATAAACTATTACAGTGAAAAATGCTTATACTGAAAAGAACAACTACTTGTTTTATTGAGAAAGGGAAAAAGTTACATATATTTAGAAAGAAAAAAGCTAAAAATAAAATAACTTTAGATTGGTAGTATTCCAAGGCCTGGGAATTGTCTTGCCGCCCTTATCTTCTAAGTGGTATGCCCATTTGCCCACTAATCCAATCACTTTGTAAGGTCCTTCCCAATTAGGCCCTAGCTTGCCATCTCCTGGTACCAAGGTATTTCCCATTACTTTGCGCAGTACCCAATCTCCGACCTTGAATTACCTTGGATGAACTGTCTTGTTATACTTTCTGGACAATTCTTGTTGGTAGGAGGCGATGTGAACCAATGCTCTGTCTCTTCTTTCTTTCTGCAAGGTCAAGCTCCAATGCTATGGCTTCGCCATTTAAGTCGGGGTCAAAGTTCTCGCTTCGAATTGTGGGGAGGCCAACTTCTAATGGGATGACTGCTTCCATGCCATAAGCTAAGGAGAATGGTGTTTCCCCTGTTGATCGGTGAGGTGTGGTGCGGTAAGCCCATAAAACATGAGGGAGTTCTTCTGCCCACTTGCCCTTGGCTTTCTCTAGCCTTTTCTTCAATCCGTCCAAGACTACCTTGTTTGATGCTTCTGCCTGACCATTTGCTTGGGGATATGCCAGTGTAGAATTGTAGAACTCTATCTTGTACTTTTCACAAAAGCCCCTGAAAATCCTACCATCGAATTGAGTGCCGTTGTCTGATATCAGTGCCTTTGGTATGCCAAATCGAGTGATGATATTCTGCCAGACAAACTTTTTCACATCTTTTTCCTTGATTGACGGCAAGGCTTCTGCTTCCACCCATTTTTTGAAGTAGTCGGTTGCTGCAAGGAAGAACTTCCTGTTGCCGGGTGCTGTTGGAAGTGGCTCTACTATGTCCAATCTCCACATTGCGAAGGGCCATGGGCTAGTTAGAAGTAGAAGTTCTCTGGCAGGTTGGTGTATTTGATGTGCGAACTTCTGGCATTTTTCGCACTTTTTGACATACTTCTCTGAATCCGCTTGCATGTATGGCCACCAGTATCCTTGTAAATTGCCCTATATGCTAGCGATCTTCCTCTTTGATGGCTTTCGTATACGCCCTCGTGTATTTCGAACAGAAACGCTTCCACTTTGCTGGGTGAACACACTTTAGGTAAGGTCCTAAGAACGACTTTTTGTATAATGCCAAAGATGGGGAGAGCCAAAATCGCTGCGACTTTGCTCTTATTCTATTGGCTGCTTTCTTCTCTTCCGGTAGGGTGCCGTCTTTCAGGAACAGTATGATGGGGTCCATCCAAGAAGGGCCTAACTCTGCACAACATACCTCTTTTGCTTCGGGGTCTTCAATGCTTGGTCTAGGTAGGTAGTCGATCAGCAATGGATGAGGGATGGAGTTGTCTGCCATTGAGGCAAAGCCTGCTAGTTCGTCCGCTCTGCTGTTTTCCTCCCTGCCGATTTGTTCTATCCTGACTACTTCAAATTTTTTGATCTCTGTTCTGACCAACTCTTGGTATTTGGCCATCCTGTCATCCTTTGCTTCGTAGTCGCCAGATATTTGGTTTACCACCAATTGTGAGTCGCTGTAAACCATTAGCTCGGTGGCCTTCATGTAGAATGCTGTCTTGAGACCTGCAAGAAGCGCTTCATACTCCGCTTCGTTGTTTGATGCTGGGAAGCCAAGGTTGATTGCTTGTTCCACTACTAGGCCGTCTGGAGAGATGAGGACTATGCCTAGTCCTGCTCCATGACGGTTGGATGCTCTATCCACGAAGAGCTTCCACATCTCTCCAACGAACAACTTCCAGCAAGTGGAGGGTTCAGATGATGCCTTGGGATCTTCCACGTTGGTGGTGTTTTCTTTAAGGTCCATGCTGGCTGTCTGCCCCTTGCAATCTGATTGTACCAAGTCTTTATTTGTTGGTGAGTTCTGACTTGGTGTAGTTTGGTCTGCCTCTTCCTTCCCTGCTTCGTTTTGGTCTGCCTTGGCGCCTGGCTGAGTATATTGCACCAGGGGTTGCGCTATTCCGGCGTCAACTTCCATCCCTAGTTCGGTTGTTTCAGTCAGGTCGACTGGGCAGATGTGATGACTTCCTGGTGTGAATTCTGCGACAAAATCCGCCAATGCTTGAGCTTTTATTGCAGTTCTGGGTTGGAACTTGATGTTGCATTGCCCTAACTCAACTGTCCACTTCAGAATTCGCCCAGAAAAGTTTGCCCTTTCAAACAAAGCTTTTAATGGGAAGGCTGTGAGAACAACTATGGTGTGGGTGTGAAAGTAGTGCGACAACTTCCTTGAGGCCATCATCAAGGCCAATGCCAGTTTCTCCAGTGGCAAGTACCTTGTTTCGGCGCCCAGTAATGTCTTGCTGACATAGTAGATGGGCAGGTGTTGGATTCCTTCTGCGCGGACCAACACTGCGCTAATCGCATGCTGGGAGACTGCTAGGTATAGGAAGAGTTCTTCTCCAGGTACTAGGGTGACAAGTATTGGTGGAGAAGACATGTATTCTTTTAAGCTTTCCAAGGCGTGGTCGCATTCTTCATCCCACTCAAACTTGGCCTTCAAAGCGTGGAAGAATGGTCGTAGTCTATCTGACAACCTGCTTATGAACCGATTGAGCGCCGCTGCCATGCCGGTGAGATGCTGCACTTTTTTTACTGAGTTTGGTCTCTCCAACTCCTGAATTGCTTTGATCTGGGAGGGGTCTGCTTCGATACCTCGGTTGGTCACCAGGAAGCCTAGGAATTTGCCAGATCCTACTTCGAATGCACACTTGGACGCATTGAGGCGCAACTTGTGCTTCTTCAGGATCTCAAACATCTCGCCTAGGTCCTTGAGATGGTCATTCTCATCCTTGCTCTTGACCACCATGTCATCGATGTAAGCTTCCATTGTTCTGCCTAACAATGGTTCAAACATCTTGGTGACCATCCGTTGGAACGTCGCCCTTGCGTTCTTTAGGCCAAAGGGCATGACCTTGTAACAGTACAGTCCTCTTGGAGTTGTAAAGGATGTGACCTCCTGGTCTGGTTCATGCATGGTGATTTGGTGGTAGCCTCTGTATGCATCCAGAAAGCTAAGTCGATTGTGCCCCGCCGTTAGGTCTACCAGTTGATCTATCCGCGGTAGAGGAAAGCTGTCTTTTGGGCACGCCTTGTTGACTGTTTTGTAGTCGACGCAGACACGCCACTTGCCATTCTTCTTTGGCACTACGACTGTGTTGGAGATCCATCTTGGGTAGTGCACCTCTCTAATTGCTCCTGCCTCCAGCAGGTTTCCTACTTCTTCCGCCACTATTTCGGCGTGGTGGAGTGCCGATCTGCGCGTGCGCTGAATGATTGGTCTGGCGGATGGGTGGACATTGAGTTGGTGATAGATGAAGTTGGGATCAATGCCTGGCACGTCGTATGGTGTCCAGGCGAACACTTCGATGTTAGAGGTCAAAAATTCCAAGACCTCTAATCTCTCAGTGCTGGACAACGACGAACCGAGCAAAAAGAACTTATCTGGGTTCTTTTCATCTATTCTTACCTCTACCAAGTCTTCCACCGCTTTCTGACTTGCCGCTTTGCCAACATCTGCGAACAATTCATTACTCTCAGGTTCTTCCACCGAATAAACATATCCTTTGGCAGCGCGGCTGCCATTCACCGTAACAAAGCACTGCTTCGACATGATCTGATCTCCATAGACTTCTTCTATTACTCCGGTGTCGTTGGGGAACCGCATTACTTGGTGGTAGCATGACGCCACCGATCGCATGGCATGCAGCCACGTTCTACCCAAGATGATGTTGTAAGTGGAGGGGACCTTCAATACCCAGAACTCCACTTGTTTCATCACGCTTCCTGCCTTGACTGGAAGGATTATTTTGCCGACGGGCCATTCTGGCATGGAGTTGAATCCAATCAGGGGAGATACGGCAGGTGCCAAGTCTTTATCTTGTAACTTTAACTGTTTAAATGTTTCGTAGTACATTATTTCACATGAACTACCCTGGTCGATCAAAATTCGCTTGACGTCAAAGTCTTTGACTCGAAGAGTGACGACCAGGGCATCATTGTGGGGGCAATATATTCTTGCCAAGTCTTTGTCCGAAAAAGACATGACGTTCGTGGCCTCTGTCTTCCCCTTCTTGGTGGCAGGTTGGGCACTTAGCACCTCTCTCAAGTGCTCAGCCTTTTTGATTGATCCCCTGAGCTCGCATACACGCTCAGGTTCGAAGACTCCATGTATCACATTGATCACGCCCTGAGGTGAGGCGTCGATTGGCATTCCGTTGGGGTTATTATGGTCCTGGGGGGCTGGTTGCGCCCTCCCTTCGATGTATTTGTCTAGGTGACCTGCTGCCACTAACTCCTCCAGGTGCTGCCTCAACGGCGTGCAGTTTTCAATGCGGTGCCCCTTTTCTTTATGGAAGGTGCACCGTGACCTGTCGTCGTAGTCCTTCTGAGCCTCGCCTAACTTGGCTGGCCATCTGAAGAAAGGCTCATCCTGTATTTCACTTAGAATTCAGTAGATCGGTTTTTTGAAGACCGTGGTTATGGCAGTGCGGACTCTCAACCATCTTTTATCCTGGTCCTCATCATTGTCTCGTCTGCCACGTCCGTTCTTGTTCGGGCGATCTACCGCGTTGACCTTTGCTGAGGCCTTCTTCTCTGGTACTGTGGTCGTGCCGGACTTTGCTTTGGCACGTGCGCCATCCTCCTCCACCCTGATGTGCTGATGCACTCTTTCCATTAAAGCTTCCATGGTGAGGGGCGACGTCATGGTGATTGAGTCCCTTAGTTTGTTCCCGACTGGAAGGCCTCTTTTATACTGTGCAATGGCGAGATTGGTGGGACAGTCCCCAATCTGGTTAAAGGTCTCCCAGTAGCGACTGTTATAGGATCTTAGGGTCTCCTTGTCGCCCATGTCGATGGAGAGTAATTGGTCGATCTCCACTGGTGTTTTGGTGTTTGTTCGGAACCTTGTCACAAACGCCTCCGCCAACTGTGCCCAGGAGGCTATGCTGCCTTCTGGAAGTTTCTCAAACCAAGTCAAGCCTAGGTCACCAAGGCTTGAGGGGAATAGGATGCACATCAAGGCCTCGTTGCGCCGATATACCGCCATAACCTGGCGAAGTGGCTTAAGTGTGAGTAAGGGTCCGTCTTCCCCTCGTACGTGGTGAATTTGGGCTGTAGGAAGCCTGAAGGTAGGGGCGCGTTCTCGATTGCTGGGATGAATGGTGAGGTCTGCAACCTCGCTAACGCCTTGTCCGTTGGTTCGTAGGCGGGGTGCGGTATTGGCATTCCAACCTCGACGCTTCCATGCGTCCGAGGAGCCAACCGCTGTAAGGCAGAAACTCTGTGTGGATCGCGCGCCCTGGCGTCCTCCTTCTACCGTGCCTTCTCTTCTAGCACGGTTCGTAGGTCGGACGATCTGGGCAACTCTGTCTGTCTGGATCTCGTTTGGTGCGTATGCGAGGGCCAATATGTGCTTCCCTCAGTGTTCGTCCTGGAGTGACGAGTTCTGGAAGATCTGGATTGCGTATCGCCCGTCCTGAGGCTTCTGCTCTCTGCTTGAGAGGGCGTAGTATTCCGACTACGACTTTTCGAGTGGCGAGGGGGCGTCTTGTTTGTGCGCCCCTCTCCTGTCGCCACTCCTTTTCCTTTCACCTGGCGTTTTAGGGATTCCATGTCCGCCGCCATCCGACGTATCAATTCGTCTTGTTCCCTGACGCGATCTTCCAAAGCTTGAGGATCAATCCTCCGCCTTTGTCTTTCTGGGCTCTGCGAACGAGAGTGACGAGGGCTGTTAGTCCGCCTTCTCCCTCTTGTATCCCTCCTGGGATTCTGTCTCTGTGGCTCCAAATCCCCCATAGGAGGGATAAGAGGTAGACCTTCGCGCCTCGCACCCCCTTTTGGAGTTAGTCCGTCAATGGCGGACTGTGGTAATTCTTCGTTGTGCGCCATTGATGCTTTAAAAGGAAAAGCTTGATCAAGAGGTTTGTTCTTGTCTGTAATTCCCACAGACGGCGCCAATTGTACGGGAAAGAAATAAGCCTTCTTGTATAATCCTGTTGATCAAGTCTGCGTTCCTCTGTACGACGTCGCTTTATCACCTGAAAATACAAACGTGAGCTAACCGGCGGGTGTTTGCCGGAAACCTCTCCGATGCCTAAGTCAGTAAGCTTGACAAATAGACAAAAGCTCTGTGTATTCAGAAAACAAAGTTGTGTTACCTCTCCATAGGTGATATTTGTGAGCTTTTATAGGTTCCGTGTGGCATAATCCTAGTAGGACTTTTACTCCTCAATCTAGAGTCCTCATAGGATTCAAACTCCTGAAAGATAAGGCTTATCCTTCAATACCCCCCTCACTGCTTGAACCAAGTGAGATGGTTTTACCATGTTTGGACTTCCATACGACCGAAGTAAGCACGGCTATGCTGAGCCGCAGACTAGACCGAACTATACTTAGTTTGGTTCTTCCTTTGATCGCTCTTACCTCGGTCCTTTCTGCATAAACCGTACTAACCATAGTGCAGTTTAGTCCGTACTAACAATTAGCTACATATGACCGAGCTGGCCGTACTATGCGTGACCGGACTAATTCTGAGCACCGCATCCGTAGTTCTCCTCCAGACCGGACTTAAAAACAGGGCCTTCGGGGACCGGACTAAACACCACGGCTGTGTGACCGGTCTAACTTCAAGGCTTCTTCTTCGGACCGGAGTAATTTTATGGCTATTTTACTTGGCCCTTCGCATTGCGACCCAAAAATGGCCCTTTATCCAGCTCGGCCCAATCTTTAAATAAATTACCCTCTCAAACACTAATTATGACATTATTATTGACTCCACTCATTAATCACATTACAAATTTTAAAAACCTCTTAAATTATGTCACATTATCAATTGGTACACTAGTTAGTATATCAATTAGTACATGAGAGGGTAATTTATATACAATTGGGCCGAGCTGGGTATTGGGCCTTAGGGCCGAAATGAAAAGGGCCGAGTAGAAAGGCCATGTAGGTTACTCCGGTTTGGAGAAGTAACTTTGAAGATAGACCGGTCACACAGCCGTGGTGGTTAGCCCGGTCTCGGAAGGACTTAGTTCTACTCCGGTTGAGTGGAGTAGCACGAAGGTTTCGGTCTTCGATAGTTACTTCGGTTATAGCATGTGAGAAACCAAGTGAAGTAAGCTGTGGTTCTAAAGATAGCTCGGCTTTAACTCCCTTATGGATAGCTCGGTCTTAGTATGGGAAAGCCGAGGTAAGGGAGAGTAAAGTGGGGCCGAATTAATAGTTACTTCGGTCCTGAAGTAGTCCGGCCATAAGAAGAACCATCTCACTTGGTTTAAGCAGTGAGGGGGGTGTTGGAGGATAAGCATTGTCTTCCAGGAGTATGAATCCAAGGAGGACTCTACGCAAGGAGGAGTAATCCTAGAAGGACTCTGCACATGGAGGAATAAGAGTCCTACCAGGATTGTGCCACGCGAAACCTATATAAGCTCACTAATATCACCTTTGGAGAGGTAATGCAACTTTGCTCCCTGAATTCATAGAGCTTTTGTCTATTTGTCAAGCTTACTGACTTAGGCATCGGAGAGGTTTCCGGCACACACCCGCCGGCTAGCTCACGTGTGTATTTTCAGGTTGAACGACGTCGTACGGAGGAGCGCAGACTTGGTCAACAGGATTATACGAGAAGGTGTATTTCTTTCCCGTACAATTGGCGCCGTCTGTGGGAATCAGACAAGAACAACCTCTTGATCAAGCTTTTTCTCCCAAAAAATCAATGGCGAACAACGAAGAATTACCTCAGTCCGCCGTCGACGGACTAACTCCAGAAGGGGGTGCAAGGCGCGAAGGCCTACCCGTGGTCACTCCCATGGCGAACCTGGAACCACACAGACAAAATTCCAGGAGGGATGCAAGGGGACGAAGGCGGAATAACAGCCCTCATCCCTCTCGTTCGCAAAGCCCAGAAAGACAAAGACGCAGAATTGATCCTCAAACTTTGGAGGATCGCGTCAGGAACAAGACGAATTGATCCGTCGGATGGCGGCAGACATGGAATCTCTGAAACGTCAGGTGAAAGGAAAAGAAGTGGCGACAGGAGAGGGGCGCACAAACAAGACGCCCCCTCGCCACTCGGAAAGTCGTAGTAGGAATACTACACCCTCACAAGGGGAGAACAAGAGCCTCAGGACAGGCGACACGCAATCCAGATCTTCCAGAACTCGTCACTCCAGGTCTGAGAGGACGAGGTCTGAAAGGTCGTACACCGAAGGAAGCACATACTGGCCCTCACATACACACCAGACAAGGTCTAGGCAGACAGAGTTGCCCAGATCGTCCGACCTACGGACCGTGCTAGAAGAGAAAGCACGGTGGAAGGAGGACGCTAGAGCGCGCGATCCACACAGAGTTTCTGCCTTACAGCGGTTGGCTCCTCGGACGCATGGAAGCGTCGAGGTTGGAATGCCAATACCGCGCCCGGCCTACGAACCAGCGGACAAGGCATTGGCAAGGCTGCAGACCTCACCATTCGTCCCAGCAATAGAGAACGCGCCCCTACCGTCAGGCTTCCTACAGCCCAAATTCACAACATATGAGGGGAAGACGGACCCCTACTCACACTTAAGCCACTTTCGCCAGGTCATGGCTGTGTACCGGCGGAATGAGGCCTTGATGTGCATCCTATTCCCTTCAAGCCTTGGTGACCTAGGCTTGACTTGGTTTGAGAAGCTTCCAGAGGGCAGCATAGCCTCCTGGGCGCAACTGGCGGAGGCGTTTGTAACGCGATTCAGAACAAACACGAAAACCCCAGTGGAGATCGACCAGTTACTCTCCATCGACATGGGTGATAAGGAGACCTTGAGGTCATATAACAGTCGCTACTGGGAGACATTCAACCAGATTGGGGACTGCCCAACCAATCTCGCCATTGCGCAATATAAAAGAGGCCTCCCAGTCGGGAACAGACTGAGGGACTCTATCACCATGACGCCACCCCTCACCATGGAGGCCCTGATGGAGAGAGTGCATCAGCACATCAGGGTGGAGAGGATGGCGCGTGCCAAAGCAAAATCTGGCGCGGCCGCAGCACCAGAGAAGAAGGCCTCAGCAAAGGTCAACGCAGTAGACCGTCCGAACAGAAACGGACGTGGCAAAAGAGACAACGGAGAAGACCAAGACAAAAGATGGTTGAGAGTCCGCACTGCCATCACCACGGTCTTCAAGAAACCGATCTACCGTATACTTAGCGAAATTCGAGACGAGCCTTTCGTCAAGTGGCCAGCTAAGTTAGGCGAAGCTCAGAAGGACTACGATGACAGATCGAGGTGCACCTTCCATAAAGAAAAGGGGCACCGCACTGAGAATTGCACACCATTGAGGCAGCATCTGGAAGAGTTGGTGGCAGCAGGTCACCTGGACAAATACATAGAAGGAGGGGCACAGCCAGCCCCCCAGGACCAGAATATGCCCAATGGAATGCCGAACGACGCCCCACCTCAAGGCGTCATCAACGTAATACATGGAGTCTTTGAACCTGAGCGTGTATGCGAGCTCAGAGGTTCAATCAAAAAGGCTGAGCACTTCAGAGAGGTACTAAGTGTCCAACCAGTCGTCAAAAAGGGGAAGATAGAGGCCACAAATGTCATGTCCTTCTCAGATAAAGACTTGGCAAGGATTTATTGCCCTCACAACGATGCCTTGGTCGTCACTCTTCGAGTCAAGGATTTTGACGTCAAGCGGATTCTGATTGACCAAGGTAGTTCGTGTGAAATCATGTATTATGAAACCTTCAAGCAACTAAAGTTGCAGGATAAAGACTTGGCGCCTGCCGTATCTCCCCTTATCGGATTCAACTCCATGCCAGAATGGCCCGTCGGCAAAATTATCCTCCCAGTCAGAGCAGGGAGTGTGACGAAACAAGTGGAGTTTTGGGTGATAAAGGTCCCCTCCACCTACAACGTTATCTTGGGCAGAACATGGCTGCATGCCATGCGCTCGGTGGCATCCTCCTACCACCAAGTGATGCGATTTCCCAACGACACCGGAATAATTGAAGAAGTATATGGGGACCAGATTATGTCCAAACAATGCTTCGTCACAACGAATGGCAGCCGCGCTGCCAAAGGATATGTTCATTCGGTTGAAGAACCTGAGAGTAATGAACTGTTCGCAGAGGTTGGCAAAGCGGCTGATCAGAAAGCGGTGGAAGACTTGGTGGAGGTAAGAATCGACGAAAAGAACCCGGATAAGTTCTTCTTGCTTTCGTCGTTATCCAGCGCTGAGAGGTTGGAGGTTATGGAATTCCTGACCTCCAACATCGAAGTGTTTGCCTGGACGCCTTACGACATGCCAGGCATTGATCCAAACCTCATCTGCCACCAACTCAATGTCCACCCATCTGCCAGACCGGTCATTCAACGCACACGCAGATCGGCACTCCACCACGCCGAGATAGTGGCAGAAGAAGTGGGTAACCTACTGGAGGCAGGAGCAATCAGAGAGGTACATTACCCCAAGTGGATCTCCAACACAGTCGTGGTGCCAAAAAAGAATGGCAAGTGGCGCGTCTGCGTCGATTACAAGACGGTCAACAAAGCATGTCCGAAGGACAGTTTCCCCCTACCAAGGATAGATCAATTGGTGGACCTAACAGCTGGGCACAGCAGGCTTAGCTTCCTTGACGCATACAGAGGCTACCATCAGATAGCCATGCACGAACCTGATCAGGAAGTAACATCCTTCACCACTCCAAGAGGACTATACTGCTACAAGGTCATGCCCTTTGGCCTAAAGAACGCAGGGGCGACATTCCAGAGAATGGTCACAAAGATGTTCGAGCCATTGTTAGGCAGAACAATGGAGGCTTACATCGACGACATGGTGGTCAAAAGCAAGGATGCGGATGACCATCTAAAGGACCTAGATGAGATGTTCCAGATCCTGAAGAAACACAAGCTGCGCCTTAACGCTTCTAAGTGCGCATTCGGTGTAGGGTCTGGCAAGTTTCTGGGTTTCCTGGTGACCAACCGGGGTATTTGAGGCAGACCCCTCCTAAATCAAAGCAATTCAGGAATTAGAGAGCCTAACTCAGTGAAAGAAGTGCAGCATGTCACCGGCATGGCAGCAGCACTTAACCGATTCATCAGCTGATCTTCAGACAGATTGCGTCCATTCTTTCAGTCATTAAAAGCTAAGTTTGAGTGGGCGAAGAATGTGACCGAGCTCTGGAGAGTTTGAAGGAATACATGTCTTCTCCACCACTACTTGTCACCCCAATACCTGGAGAAGAACTCTTCCTCTACTTGGCAGTCTCTCAGCACGCGGTTAGTGCATGTTTGTTCGAGCAGGAAGGCATCCAGCATCTTCCAATCTTCTACGTCAGCAAGACACTGTTAGGCGCGAAACGAGGTATTTGCCACTGGAGAAATTGGCCTTGGCCTTAATGATGGCCTCAAGGAAGTTGTCACATTACTTTCACGCCACACACCATAGTTGTTCTCACAGCCTTCCCACTCAAGCTTTATTTGAAAGGGCGAACTTTTCTGGGCGAATTCTGAAGTGGGCAGTAGAATTGGGACAATATGACATCAAGTTCCAACCCAGAACCGCAGTAAAGGCCCAATCTTTGGCAGACTTCGTCGCTGAGTTCACTCCTGGAAGCCACCAAGTCTGCCCAATCGACCTGACTGGCACAACCGAACTAGGGTTGGAGATTGACACCGGAATAGCGCAACCCCTAGTACAGGTAACTCAGCCAGAGCCCAAGGCAGACCAGAGTAGAGAAGGCAAGGAGGAAGCAGACCTTGCTACACCAAGTCAAAACTCACCAACAACTAATGACTTGGTCCCATCAGCAGACAAGGGGCAGACTGCAACTATGGATCATGAAGAAAACCCCAGCGACATTCCAGACCCCACAGCATCATCCGATCCCTTCATATGCTGGAAGTTGTTTGTAGGGGAGATGTGGAAGCTCTTTGTGGATGGAGCATCCAACCGACATGGCGCAGGACTTGGCATAGTCCTCATCTCTCCAGACGGCCTGGTTGTAGAACAAGCTATCAACCTCGGCTTCCCAGCATCGAACAATGAAGCGGAATATGAAGCGCTTCTTGCAGGCCTCAAATCAGCATTCTACATGAAGGCCACCGAGCTAATGGTTTACAGCGACTCACAGTTGGTGGTAAACCAAATATCTGGTGACTACGAGGCAAAGGATGATAGAATGGCCAAGTACCAAGAGTTGGTCAGAACGGAGATAAAGAAGTTTGAAGTGGTGAGGATAGAACAAATCGGCAGAGAGGAAAACGGCAGAGCAGACGAACTAGCAGGCTTCGCCTCAATGGCAGACACCTCCATTCCTCACCCACTACTAATTGACTATCTGCCTAGACCAAGCATTGAAAATCCAGAAGCAGAAGAGGTATGTTGCGCTGAATTAGGCCCTTCCTGGATGGATCCCATCATACTGTTCCTGAAAGACGGCACCCTACCAGAAGAGAAGAAAGAAGCCAACAGAATCAGAGCAAAGTCGCAGCGATTTGGCTCTCTCCTCCTTGGCATTATACAAGAAGTCGTTCTCAGGGCCTTACTTGAAGTGTGTTCACCCCAGCAAAGTGGAAGCATTCCTATTCGAAATACATGAGGGGGTATGCGGCAGCCATCAAGGAGGAAGATCATTGGCATACCGAGCTATTTCACAAGGATACTGGTGGCCATACATGCAAGCAGATTCAGAGAAGTATGTCAAAAAATGCGAAAAGTGTCAGAAGTTTGCACACCAAATACACCAACCTGCCAGAGAACTACTACCACTAACTAGCCCATGGCCTTTCGCAATGTGGGGCTTAGACATAGTAGGTCCACTTCCAATAGCACCAGGCAACAGGAAGTTCTTTCTTGCGGCAACAGACTACTTCACAAAGTGGGTGGAAGCAGAAGCTTTGGCGTCAATCAAGGAAAAGGATGTGAAGAAGTTTGTATGGCAGAATATCATTACGCGATTTGGCATACCAAAGGCACTGATCTCAGACAACGGCACTCAGTTCGATGGTAGGATTTTCAGAGGCTTTTGTGAAGAATACAAGATAGAGTTCTACAATTCCACACCGGCATATCCACAAGCAAATGGACAAGCAGAGGCGTCAAATAAGGTAGTCTTGGATGGATTGAAGAAAAGATTAGAGAGAGCCAAAGGCAAGTGGGCAGAAGAGCTCCCCCACGTTTTATGGGCTTACCGCACCACGCCTCGGCGATCGACAGGAGAAACTCCATTCTCCCTAGCTTATGGCATGGAGGCAGTCATCCCATTAGAAGTTGGCCTCCCCACAATTCGAAGTGAAAACTTTGATCCAGACTTAAATGGCGAAGCCATAGCAATGGAACTTGACCTTGCGGAAGAAAGACGAGACAGAGCATTAGTTCACATCGCCTCCTACCAACAAGAGTTGTCCAGAAAGTATAACAAAACAGTGCATCCAAGGCAATTCAAGATCGGAGATTGGGTACTGCGCAAAGTGATGGGAAATACCTTGGTTCCAGGAGATGGCAAGCTAGGACCTAACTGGGAAGGACCTTACAAAGTGGTCAGATTAGCAGGCAAAGGGGCATACCACTTGGAAGATGAGGACGGCAAACCAATTCCCAGGCCATGGAACACAGCAAATCTCAAGTTATTTTATTTTTAGCTTTTTTCCTTTTACGTATATGTAATTTTTTACTTTCTCAATAAAACAATTCGATTCTTTTTCAGTATATTTGTTTTCCGTAGAAAGCAGCTTTAGTAAGTTAGTAGCGTTGCAAACATAGTTGGCCGAATTAAACCAACTATGACCCTTCCTAAGCCTAGGATAAGGATCCAAGCTGCAGGACGTTTGGACGGAAAAACCAAACACTTTATTCTAAGTTGGCTGGAAAAACCAACTTAGAGGTTGGCTGGATTAAACCAACACCCCTCCTAAGCCCAGGATCAGGATCCAGGCTGCAGGACGTTTGGTCGATATAACCAAACACTTTATTCTAAGTTGGCCGGAAAAACCAACTTAGAGGTTGGCTGGATTAAACCAACACCCCTCCTAAGCCCAGGATCAGGATCCAGGCTGTAGGACGTTTGGTCGATATAACCAAACACTTTATTCTAAGTTGACTGGAAAAACCAACTTAGAGGTTGGCTGGATTAAACCAACACTTTGTACTCTTCAGCCGAAGTAAGTTTATGGCTGAAGAGTGGTTGGCTGGATTAAACCAACCTTTGTTTCTCTTCGGCCGAAGTAAGTTTATGACTGAAGAGAGGTTGGCTGGATTAAACCAACACTTTGTACTCTTCAGCCGAAGTAAGTTTATGGCTGAAGAGTGGTTGGCTGGATTAAACCAACACTTTCTCTTCGCCGAAGTAAGTTTATGACTGAAGAGAGGTTGGCTGGATTAAACCAGCACTTTGTACTCTTCAGCCGAAGTAAGTTATATCGGCTGAAGAGTGGTTGGCTGGATTAAACCAACACTCTATACTCTTCAGCCGAAGTAAGTTATATCGACTGAGAGGGTTGGCTGGATTAAACCAACACCCTTCAGCCGAAGTAAGCCCAGGATCAGGATCCCAGGCTGTTAGGACGTTTGGTTCGGATAAAACCAAACACTTATTCTAACGTTGCTTTTGTTTGAAAAACCAACTTAGAGGTTGGCTGGATTAACCAACACTTTGTACTCTTCAGCCGAAGTAAGTTTATGGTTGAAGAGTGGTTGGCTGGATTAAACCAACCTTTGTTTCTCTTCGGCTGAAGTAAGTTTATGACTGAAGAGAGGTTGGCTGGATTAAACCAGCACTTTGTACTCTTCAGCCGAAATAAGTTATATCGGCTGAAGAGTGGTTGGCTGGATTAAACCAACACTCTATACTCTTCAGTCGAAGTAAGTTATATCGACTGAAGAGTGGTTGGCTGGATTAAACCAACACTTTGTACTCTTCAACCGAAGTAAGTTATATCGGCTGAAGAGTGGTTGGCTGGATTAAACCAACACTTTGTACTCTTCAGCCAAAGTAAGTTATATCGACTGAAGAGAGGCTGGATTGATTAAACCAACACTTTGTACTCTTCAGCCGAAGTAAGTTATACCAGCTGAAGAGTGGTTGGCTAGTAAGTTAGATAGCTAAAACCGAGATCATAGTTGTGCAAATAAGTTCATGGAAAAATTCATTACAAGTACAGGCATACATGCACGAAACCGGAATAAGAGTTGAAGAAATTTTTCATTGAACTAAAACCAAGTACATTTAAGGGACCGCAGCCGGGTTACAAAAGTTCAGAACAAAAGAAGAAAAATGAAAAATCAACGGAGGAGTGCGTCCAATTCGGCGTCAAATTCTGCGTCAGCATTCGCCTGGTGTCCGGTGTCAGAGGGGAGCACGGTTTGATGAGGGAGTTCGGTGTCAACCTGAACTTCGGTAATAGTCGGCTGCAGCTCAGAAGTTGGATCTTCTATAACTGGCTCAGACCGAACTGTTTGGTTATTTTGCTGTTCGTTGACAACCGGAATGAGAGATGGCTCCTCATCATCATCATCATCGTCATCATCATCATCATCGCCGGACCCCTCAAGAAAGGCTTTTTACAGATCGGCAGCGTATTGTGAGAGTGAAGCTGGAATGGAGTACGGTGGAGCGTTGTAGACGTCGGTGTCTGACGTACAACCGAGCTTCTCCACCGCAGACCTCCAGCCGCACTTGAAAAAGAGGTCTTTTGCTGCGTCACATTGAAGGGAGTATGCTTCTTCGGCTTCCTTGAAGCCTTGCTTCTTAACCTTCTTCATCTCTCCCTTCAGTTGTTTTATTTCGGCGTCCTTCTTCGCCTCAATTTGTGCCAAGTGGCGCAGGTACTTGTCCTTTGCCTCATTGGCGATCTTCTGCTTCTCAGCTTCAGCCGAATTAGCTATTTCGGTCAGACGACCGTTTTCTGCTCGAAGCTCAGCTAGCTGCTTCTTGGCCTCAGCAAGTTCGGCCGTTCTGAGTTCAACCTCGGCCATAGCTTCTCTTGTACTCCTCCTAAGCTCCATGACCCTTCTGTGAGTGACTTGGTTCTTCTGGATAGCCTGCAAAAGAGAAGTAACATTAGCCGAACTCAAAGTTGGAAAAAATTTACATGGAGAAGGAAAGTTGTTTACCAGGATCATGGACTTAGTGGAGGACCGAATTGACTTGAGCTCGGTGTTGAGCTGCTTGAAATGGTGCTCCATGTCCTTCGGGAGGCACACACTTTTGGCCAAACTGTGAGCCAACAAGTGGTCCTTATCAGCAACCACCGAATCATCAGCGGTGATATCCCGGTTGTCAAAGGAAAGGACAGGAGCCCATTTTGATGAAGAGGCAGTCAGGTCAGATTGTTCCGGTTGGAGGCTTTGTTGGGGGCGTGGAGGAGAGCTTTGGGGAAGAACGGTCTCGTCCTCATCAACAAGACGTGGCTCGGATTGGGTAGTCCGAGCACGTTTGTTTCGGCGAGAAGTGGATGGCTGTTGGGCTGCGAGGGCCATCACGGCTTCAGTGCTCTGGCCGGCCTGCGGTACTGCGGCTGGGCTTGTTGCGGTTAACATTGCCTTCAGCCTGTTCTTCTTCGCCATCTCTTGTTCGGCGGTGAGTGGCACAAGGACAATCTCTGGCAAGGATGGGTCCGGTTCTGGTGGGTCTTCAAGGAGAAAGTCGGTCACCCTTGCTTTTCGGCGACCGGAGTAGCGGTAAGTCGGTTCGAAGTCAAGAAGTTTAGCCCAACTTCTTTCCCGAACTCGTAGTGCGGCGCGTAGAACGCCTAGGTTGGGATAGTTGTAAAGAGAGTGAAGATGAGCTGAATCTGCAAAAAATAAACAAACTGTGAGTTCGGTTCAAAAGTGAAAAACCGAGATGAAGAAAAGTGAGAAAGGCAACCGGAGTATGTATACCGGGTTCTCCTTTTTTCCAATTTATTCTTCGGCCAGGAATCCGGGCTTGGTGGTCTTCAAAATTGCCAGACACCCAGAAGAAGTCATCATCATTTAGGTCTTTGTCCGGTGTGTGCTTAATTATTTTTTCTCGGCCTCGGCGTATTCTTAAGTAATAACACCAGCCTTCATTCTTGGATCCTAATGAGTACTGATGGAGTATTTCGGCTAAGCCTAGGTTGAGACCGGTATGGCGGTTTAGGGCGTCTATGCCCATTATTATACGTATGTGTTCGTGGAGAGTTGGGTTGGGCATAGTCTGGTCTGCCTTAGAAACTCACAGATTAAAGGCTGGACTGGGAATCGCAGTCCGGTTTCTATTATTGACTGAATGGTAAAGGGGACAGAGCCTTCGTTGCCCTATGGGTCAACGTCTTGATCGGCTAAGGTAAGGTTCACATCGGCTGGGATGTTGTAATCTTTTCTGAATTCGGCTAGGCCTCCTGGGGTTTCTACTAGGAACCTATATTTCCCCATTTATTGTATAAGTTAAGGATAAATTATCTCGGTCAAAAAAGTATGCTCAGTAGCTCGGTTGAGCGCAGGGAAGTGCCTGGCAACCTAAGTCTGCAAAGTGGAAAAACAAGGTGTTAAGCACAGATCGTTGACCGTGCTACAAAAAACAAACCAAAGAAGACAAGTCCTACTTCGGCTACGCAGTGTACTACAGGATCTACCTCGGTTGTAATCAAGGTGCTTGTTATCTCGGTTTGGCAAGATGTTTGGTTATCTCGGTTCTGCCTATGGTTTTTGTTACTTCGGTTAAGCATCAAGGGCAGCTTTCTGAGTTCGGTTTAGGAACTGAGAAAGTTGGCTTAGCCCCCAAGGCTTAGCTCGGTCGAGGGCCAAAATTTTCTAGTTCGGCACGTTTTTATTTCGGCTAATGTGAATCAGTTGGTGGCCTATTGAAACTACTGTGATGTGCGCGAGTGCTAGTTCGGTTCCAGTCTCCCTAAGTCTTTATATAACAAAAACAATTTCCTAGCTCGGTTGGATGTATTTTTTGGATCAAATACGGGTTCTACTAGCTATTACTTGAAGATTCATAAGGTTCTACAGAGTTTTTTCAGAAAGTACAAAGAACACGTGGGAAAAAGTGGCAACAAAATGTTTTGCAAAAACATACGAAACAAACTACAACAGATTGGATGAAAAGAGAACACAGAGTCACGATGCTTACCTGGTTAAGAAGAAGAACGAGGTGGAAGCACGAAACAAGATTCACAAGTTGCAGACGTTGAGAGGCAATGGAGCAAGAGAGAGAGTGCAGGAGAAGAGAATAGTATGGCGTTTGATCCAGGTAAAATGAATGACTTTTGTTTTGGAAGAAAGGAAAAGGCGGGAACTGTTCAAAAGTTACGAAGTACGAGAGCGGCGCTACAGCTGTGAATAACCAACCAGTGCATGCCACGTGTCACTGGAAGAACAATCGATTCAGTTTCTGCAATTGAAAGGACGTTGTGACCGGATATTGACAGCTCGGTTAATTTTAGCTCGGCTGGGTATTTTAAATGGTTTTTTAGCTCGGCTGGAGAGGCTAGAAGGTTTTTAGCTCGGCCGGAATAGCTAAAGGATTGTAGCTCGGCTGGATAAGCTAAAACTTTAGTTCGGTTCGTAGACAGGTAATCCCTATCATGCTGTGCAGATGGAATTAAGGGGCAATTGAAAGGGTAATTTATATACAATTGGGCCGAGCTGGGTATTGGGCCTTAGGGCCGAAATGAAAAGGCCGAGTAGAAAGGCCATGTAGGTTACTCCGGTTTGGAGAAGTAACTTTGAAGATAGACCGTCACACACACGCCGTGGTGGTTAGCCCGGTCTCGGAAGGACTTAGTTCTACTCCGGTTGAGTGGAGTAGCACGAAGGTTTCGGTCTTCGATAGTTACTTCTTCGGTTATAGCATGTGAGAACCGAAGTAAAGCTGTGGTTCTAAAGATAGCTCGGCTTTAACTCCCTAATGGATAGCTCGGTCTTAGTATGGGAAAGCCGAGGTAAGAGAGAGTAAAGTGGGGGCCGAATTAATAGTTACTTCGGTCCCGAAGTAGTCCGGCCATAAGAAGAACCATCTCACTTGGTTCAAGCAGTGAGGGGGGTGTTGGAGCATAAGCATTGTCTTCCAAGAGTATGAATCCAATGAGGACTCTACGCAAGGAGGAATAATCCTAGAAGGACTCTGCACATGGAGGAATAAGAGTCCTACTAGGATTGTGCCACGCGAAACCTATATAAGCTCACTAATATCACCTTTGGAGAGGTAATGCAACTTTACTCCCTGAATTCATAGAGCTTTTGTCTATTTGTCAAGCTTACTGACTTAGGCATCGGAGAGGTTTCCGGCACACACCCGCCGGCTAGCTCACGTGTGTATTTTCAGGTGGTTGAACGACGTCGTACGGAGGAGCGCAGACTTGGTCAACAGGATTATACGAGAAGGTGTATTTCTTTCCCGTACAGTACATATAACATTATTCTTCCTAATTTCATCCCAATTTATATCTCAATAATAATTTTACAAACATATTTATTAGTATAACCTATGACAGAGTGAATCTAAGTGAATTCTCATGTATTCACTCTCGTAAAAGTATATTTTTTTTGAGTATATAATAAAGGAGTAGGATTCCCTCGAGATTTTAGATTGGATGGTATTGTTTGGGTCTGTAGATTCTATTACAGGCTTCGTTTTGATAATCTGAACCATTATCGGATATTTCGTATAGTTCATCCACACACAAAATTAGGTCGATCCGATAATTATAATTTGTTGAATTTTTCACTAAAAAAAATAGACAACAATTGTGTTTTTAAAAATAATTTTTTTTTGATATAAATGCAATAAATTGATCAAGTTACAGTTATCAGATCGACCTACTTTTTTTGTGGATGAAATATATAAAGTATCTAACAAAATGATTGGTTGGATCATCGAAACGGGCCCGTGGTGGGCCTCACGGGCCCAAACATCATCCTTTGGTCTAAAATCTAAATTGGAGAGGATCCACCTCCTATAATGAATAAGGGAAACACTATGGTACATACCATTCAAAGAGTTTGCATCATATATACTTCATAACTAAAAAAAAAAATGATATAATTTTAATTTTTTGAGTTATAACTAAAAAAGAAAAAGAAAAAAAATATCATAATTAAACACAATATGAGGAATAACTAAATAACTTATAAGTCATAACTAAAATAATATCATTACTAAAAAAGAAAATTAATCATAATTAAAAAAAATAACATAACTAAAAGTATATATGTTATACCCTTTTTAAAAGGGTATATTAAAATTTCCCAATAAATAAATATCACAACACATACGTATATAAAAAGATAGAATCCTAATGTTTTGAGCATTCATGATATGACAAACAATTAGATGACCCAAGGAACTATTTGATATGTAAATAAGATAAGATCAAATATGCTAATTAGGGAGTGGCTGCTGTGTTTTGCTTCAAAAATCTGAATTCCATATCTAACTCAACAAATAAATAAGTCAAATTACTAAAATAGATGAATATGCTTTTACAAAAATAACTAAACTAATATGTAACAATTTGAAGACCATAATTTATATAGCAATTCTAATTTATATATCAATGTCATCACTTACTATGTGATTCTTTTTCATTTTTTACTCTACATTGCATACTCTACTTGAATAGTAATTCTTGTTTATTAGTTATTATTATTAATACAACTTGTCAATAAATTACATATGCATAATTGAGTTAAAGGTATATTTTAGTAGGGGTTGGGGTGGGTGATGTCATAGTATCCTGCTGTGACAGTAATAGGCCCATTGTTTGGGTAGTTGATTTGGTGGAAAAAAAGGGGCCCGGGGGGGGGGGAGCGGGGAAACAAGTGCTGCTATAATACAACCTAGCCAAACATCAATACTTTGCTGTGAAAGTGAGACTATGTCATTTCACATTTAAAGTTTTGATTAATTGAATGGATTAGATGAAAAAAATTGAATGGAAATCACATCTATTAAAGAAATTGAATGAGTTTGATTAGTGTTTTTTTTTAATTATTATTATTATTATCTTGTGTTTCCTACTTCTGCCCCTTTTTGGTATCAGAGCCAAGTTGAGTTGATGATGTTGAGTAATTGTTGCGTTATCTTTTCTGCTTAGTCATTCTCATTTCATTCTTGTAATTTAATTCCAGTCTTTTTATTCCTGCTTAACTTATCTCTGTATTCCACTCCGCTAGTAGCCACTCACCTTTCGTCCCACGTCTTAGGTAAGTCCTTTGGTTAGGCAGTGTTAGACATAGGGTTTTCACGGAAAGGATATGAGCGAACACATAGTATGTGAAAACATGATAAGTTATAATAGAATTTAAGAAATTTGGATTAAATTTACAAAATTAAAATGAGTCGATTATTCAGAAGTAACTCTTCAGTTAGCTCTAAATCCACAATCCTAGCTCCCATACCTGATACAGTAATCAATGAAGAAGAACATGAATTTCAAGATATTAAAATCGATTCAAGTTAGAATATCCCAAAAATGCAATTAAAGAAATTTAAACCAAAACCAATTTTTTAAAATCATCTTTTAATATTGATTTACATGTCAAAACTGTTGAAAAGTTTACGCCTTAACTAGACTACAAGAAACCTTCTTTATTCAACAAAGAAACGGGCAAACGACATATATCAAATGGGGTAAACTACTAATAGGTCCTACTTTGGAGACTTATTACCCAATAGGTCCTACTTTGGAGACTTATTACCCATTAAGTCCTATTGATAAATTTATTAAGTGATAAAGATAAATTTATCAGTCTTTTATTTTTATGAATAAATTTATAGTGATAAATTTATCAGCCTCTTTGTTTTTATGAATAAATTTTTAGTGATAAATTTATCACTCTCTTATTTTTATAGTGTTAAATTTATTAGTTAGGACCTGTAGGTAAATAAGTCTAGTTAATAGGACTAATTGGTAAGTACCCCTATGTAAACTACCAATAGGTCCTACTTTGGAGACTTATTACCCAATAGGTCCTACTTTGGAAACTTATTACCCATTAAATCCTATTTGATAAATTTATTAAGTGATAAAGATAAATTTATCAGTCTTTTATTTTTATGAATAAATTTATAGTGATAAATTTATCAGTCTCTTTGTTTTTATGAATAAATTTTTAGTGATAAATTTATCACTCTCTTATTTTTTAGTGTTAAATTTATTAGTTAGGACCTGTAGGTAAATAAGTTTAGGACCTGTTAGGACCTGTAGGTAAATAAGTCTAGTTAGTTTAACTAGACTTATTTACCTACAGGTCCTAACTAATAAATTTAACACTATAAAAATAAGAGAGTGATAAATTTATCACTAAAAATTTATTCATAAAAACAAAGAGACTGATAAATTTATCACTATAAATTTATTCATAAAAATAAAAGACTGATAAATTTATCTTTATCACTTAATAAATTATATCAAATAGGACTTAATGGGTAATAAGTCTCAAAGTAGGACCTATTGGGTAATAAGTCTCCCAAGTAGGACCTATTGACTTATTACCCAATAGGTCCTACTTTGAGACTTATTACCCATTAAGTCCTATTTGATATAATTTATTAAGTAATAAAGACAAATTTTATCAGTCTTTTTTTCTTATGAATAATTTTATAGTGATAAATTTATCAGTCTCTTTTTTTATGAATAATTTTTTAGTGATAAATTTATCACTCTCTTATTTTTATAGTGTTAAATTTATTAGTTAGGACCTGTAGGTAAATAAGTCTAGTGAATAGGACTAATTGGTAAGTACCCCTTATTTTGAGGGCGTTACAACTTGGTATCAGAGCGTACCGGGTTTGAATACTTTGGGTACGTGGGAAGTGATTAGTATCACAATGGGTTCGTCTCGTTTGATAGAGACTTAGTGTAATGATTACATGCTTATATGATAACATGTTTATGTGATTATGTGGGTATGGAATGTAGTTCTAGGATGTTGATTGGATCCTTGAGTCTCTGAAAGTCTTGTTGGAAAGGCACTTGATCAATGTTGTTCCAACCGGAACTTTAGTGGCGCCTCGGGACTATCATTATCCAGGAATGAAATTCGTAGGTGCTTATGTGATTATGTGCTTACGTGGTGTGATTTATTGTTGTCCAATGTATTAGGACGTGAGTGTTATAGTTTTGGCACATTATTTAGAGTGCTAACGTCTTTGTTTCCTTTATTAGGATGTCAGGACGAGGACGAGGTCGTGGTAGGCGTGGTAGGCAGGCCAGGCAGGAAGTGCCTATACCGGAGGAAATTCCGGCAGTTCAGGAGGGTGTTGGCCAGGCCAATGTGGCCGAGCCAGTAGGACAGCAGTTTATGGGCGCTTTGGCCCAAGGGATAGCAGGGGCATTTCAGGCGTCAGTTGACATTCTGAGGGCTGCGAATCCAGCCCAGGCTGTTGTTGCTGCAGATACAGGACCTTCTTTTCTGAAGAGGGAATTCTTCCGGTCTCACCCGGACGAATTTTTAGGTGATCCTAGCGAGCCGCTTAAGGCAGATGAATGGCTCGAACAGACAACGAAAACGTTTGAGATGCTAGGCATCGAAGACGAGGTACTGAAGGTGACCTTGGCATCTTTCCAGCTGAAAGGGGATGCGGGTCAGTGGTGGAAGTTCACCAAGGTCGTATTGGAGGTACTTGGAAGGCTTTTGTTGATGCTTTTCAGGAGAAGTACCTGTCTCCAGCTGTTCAGGAGAAGTTGAGAGATCAGTTCCGCCATCTTGAGCAGAACAGTTTATCAGTGGCCGAGTTTGAGGCTGCATTCACTAGTTTGTCCAGGTTTGCACCTGAGTTGGTGGCGACTGAGGAACGCCGTTGCATTGAGTTTGAGAAGAAGTTGAGGCGTGGCCTCATGCTGAGAGTTGTCGGATCTATGATTAGGGATTTTGGGCGATTGGTTGATGCAGCAGCCCATACCGAGACTATGATGCAGGAAGAGGGGGAAAGGCAGAAAGGCTCCAAGAGGAGTCAGGATGGCCAGAGTGATGGCAGGAGGCAGAGAGGTTTCACTCCTCAGCAGCCTCAGAGTAGTTTTTCTAGATCCACTTTTCCAGTGCCGAGTGCTAGTTCTGGGAAAGGCAGTCAGGGAGACATTACCTGTTTCAAGTGTGGCCAGCTGGGTCACAAGTCTCCAGTTTGTCCTCAGAGGGGAGGAGTTCAGAGAGCAGCATCTTCTTCGGCTCGATCTCAGAGCCAGAGTCAGGGTAGAGGCCAGCCGCTCTGTTTTCAGTGCGGTCAGCCGGGGCACATGAAGAGGTTTTGCCCACAGTTGGTGGCACATCTGGTGCATCTGGTTCGAGGCAGACTCAGAGTCAGCTGCCTGCTCAGTCAGTTCAGGCCTCGAGGGCCAATCAGGGGGCTTCTTCGTCCCAGTCTGTGCAGCAGTCTAGGGGTGAGCAGGTTGATCAGAGGTCTCTGGGCGCGTGTATGCTGTTACCGCGCAGGATCCTGTACCGGCTCCATCTGTTGTGAGAGGTACCTTCTTGTTTTGCAATTCAGTTGCTAGTGTTTTGATCGATACGGGTGCATCTCATTCCTTTGTGTCTGCTGCATTTGCATCTTTTTGGAGTTGGAGTTAGCTCAGTTAGCATCTCCTATTTGTGTAGTGTCACCTCTTGGGGGTGAGTTGATTTTGAAACAAGGTGTTAGGGGTTGTGATATAGAGGTCGATGATCATAGAATCCCTTTTCTTTTGTGGTTATGCCCATGAAGGGCTTTGATGTTATTTTGGGTATGGACTGGTTATCGTCATACGAGCAGTTATTGATTGCTACGTCAGAGGGTCACTTGTTGTACGTGAACGGGGAGTGTTTTCGTTTTCTGGGGGACGG
Organism: Camellia japonica; assembly: GCA_030407325.1. Taxonomy (NCBI): domain Eukaryota; kingdom Viridiplantae; phylum Streptophyta; class Magnoliopsida; order Ericales; family Theaceae; genus Camellia; species Camellia japonica. Next base: position 64,905,644 of record JAPPVO010000013.1, on the reverse strand, counting down.
GTTGGTAGTGTTTTGCCACGAGTATATCCGCGGGGCGGAGTGAGCTTAGTGGTCTACTTGCTAGTCTTTCGATTAGTGAGGGTGATGAGACCCAGATTGTGTTTGCCGAGGGTGGTTTGTGAGTATTCGGACGTTTTTCCCGAGGATCTTTTAGTTTGCCACCCATCAGCGAGAGAGGTTCTCTATTGATTTAGTGCCCGGCACGGCGCCGATTTCTATGGCACCTTACCGTTTTGCCCCAGCCGAGTTAGTTGAGTTGAAGGTTCAACTCCAGGAGTTGTTAGATAAGGGCTATATCCGTCCTAGTGTTTCGCCGTGGGAGCACCGGCCCTCTTTGCTAAGAAGAAGGGTGGTGTTCTTGAGATTGTGTATTGATTAACAGGAAAATTGAATGGGCTACGGTTAAGAATAAGTATCCTATGCCCCGTATTGATGATTTGTTTGACCAGTTGAAAGGTTCCCGTTGTTTCTCTAAGATAGATTTGAGATCGGGTTATCATCAGTTGAGAGTCAGGGAGGAGGATATTCCTAAGACGGCATTCCGTACGCGGTATGGTCATTATGAGTTTCTGGTGATGCCGTTTGGGCTCACCAATGCACCGGCAGTGTTTATGGATTTGATGAACCGGATCTTCCGGGAATTCTTGGATCGTTTTGTGGTCGTCTTCGTGGACGACATTCTGATTTACTCACCTTCGAGGGAGGAGCACGAGGAACACTTGAGAGTGGTGCTTGAGTTACTTAGAGCCCATAAGCTGTATGCTAAGTTCGGGAAGTGTGAGTTCTGGCTAGAAGAGGTGAAGTTCTTAGGCCATGTCGTTTCTGGGGAAGGGGTGTCTGTTGATACATCTAAGACTGAGGCAGTGCAAGATTGGGCACAGCCTAAGAGTGTGTTTGAGATCCGCAGTTTTCTGGGATTAGCTGGGTATTACCGTCGGTTTGTGAAAGATTTCTCCAGGTTAGCTTCACCGTTGACTAGATTGACTCAGAAGGGAGTCAAATTTGTATGGAGTGAGACTTGTGAAAAGTCGTTTCAGGAGTTGAAGGTTAGACTGACCACCGCTCCAGTCTTGATTATTCCGGAGAGAGGGTTGGGTTATGCAGTCTATTGTGATGCCTCACGAGAGGGTCTGGGTTGTGTGTTGATGCAAGAGGGGAAAGTGGTCGCCTATGGCTCACGTCAGTTGAAAATTCATGAGAAGAATTACCCTACGCATGATTTAGAATTAGCAGCTGTGATTTTTGCCTTGAAGATTTGGAGGCATTATCTTTATGGTGAGAAGTTCGAGGTATTCTCGGATCATAAGAGTCTGAAATATCTGTTTACACAGAAAGACTTGAATTTGAGGCAGAGGAGGTGGATGGAGTTCATTGAGGATTATGACTTCGAGTTGCACTATCATCCGGGGAAGGCCAATGTTGTGGCCGATGCCCTTAGTAGGAAATCTGTTGGTGACTTAGCTAGTATAGCCATCTGGGAGTGGGAGATGTTGGGTGCAGTTGGGGAGTTTGATTTGCATCTGGGCGAATCCGTAGAGGCTGCGGCCTTGTTTTCTGTTGTTGCACAGCCTACACTTGTGACTCGAGTGTTAGAGGCTCAGAGGGGTGATCTTGAGGTAGAATCTCTCCGAGAAAAGATTTCCATTGGGAAGGTTGAGGAGGGTTTGACGGTGTATCCCGACTGAGTGTGAGATACCGAGACCGTCTGTTTGTGCCGGAGTCTTGCCGAGAGGAGGTACTCCGAGAGTTTCATCATTCGCGCCTTACGGTGCATCCGGGAGGTACTAAGATGTATCAGGATTTGGGCCGCCAGTTTTGGTGGCGGGGTATGAAGAGAGATGTGGCAGCTTTCGTATCTAGGTGCCTTACTTGTCAGCAAGTGAAGGCCGAGCATCAGAGGCCAGCGGGTTTGTTGCAACCCTTGCCTATTGCCGAGTGGAAGTGGGAGCATGTCACTATGGACTTCGTTGTGGGTCTTCCGAGGACTCAGCGGGGTAGTGATGCTATTTGGGTGGTTGTAGACCGGTTGACGAAGTCAGCGCACTTCATTCCTATGCGTGTTAGAGATTCGGTAGATCATCTTGCCGACTTATATATCCGGGACATAGTGAGGTTGCACGGGGTCCCAGTGACGATCATCTCAGATAGAGATCCTCGTTTTACTGCTAGGTTGTGGCAGAGTTTGCAGAGTGCCTTAGGCACTAAGTTGACCTTTAGCACGGCTTATCATCCTCAGACTGACGGACAGTCCGAGCGTACTATTCAGATCCTTGAGGATATGCTTCGGGGTTGTGTTCTCGACTTTAGTGGGTCGTGGGAGAGGCACTTGCCATTAGTGGAGTTTGCCTACAACAACAGTTTTCAGTCTAGTATTGGTATGGCACCGTTTGAGGCCTTGTATGGCCGACCGTGTAGATCTCCCGTTGTTGGGCCGAGGTGGGTGATGCACCTCTGTTGGGTCCGGAGTTGGTAGGGAAACAACGGAGAAAGTTGAGCTTATCCGTAAGAGGCTTGTTACAGCACAGAGTCGTCAGAAATCTTATGCCGACCGTAGGAGGAGACCTTTGGTATTCGAGGTGGGTGATCATGTCTTTTTGAAGATATCAGCCTAGGCGGGGTTTAATGAGGTTTGGAAGAGCGGGCAAGTTGTCCCTCGGTTTATTGGGCCTTTTGAGATCCTTGAGAGGATTGGCGAGGCTGCCTATCGTTTAGCTTTGCCACCGCAGTTATCCGGAGTTCATGACGTGTTTCATGTGAGTATGCTTCGAAAGTATGAGCCGGATCCATCGCATGTACTGGATTGGACTGACTTAGTTGTTGATGAGGATGTCTCGTATGAGGAGAGACCGGTTCGGGTCTTGGATAGACGGGATCAAGTTTTGCGAGGCAAAACCATCCCTTTGGTGAAGGTTTTGTGGAAGCATCACGGAGTGGAGGAGGCCACTTGGGAACGTGAGTTGGAAGTCCGCGAGAAATATCCGGATATGTTTATTGATTTGTAATCTTGTATTTAGATTATATAATATTGTGGAACTTGAGAATTTTATATATGTCTTAAGTTGGAAAACATTGAAAATGTTTTGGGTTTAATGTTAACATTTGAACTTGCCTTTTTATGGAAGTGGAGTATAACATTTATATATTGAATGTGATGTTTATATCATGAACTTGAATAATGATATGGAAATTGTTAACATTGAAAGGAATAATGCATAATATTGATGCAAGTTGAATATATGTTGATTTATACATATTGTGAGATGCCTCTTGATAAGAGATGAAGTGACTGGTATTGGGTCAAGTTATTGTTTATTGTTTATAATATCATTGGGAATTGAGAAAAACTTGTTTTTTACAAACTTATGCTTAATTTCGGGGACGAAATTCTTTTAAGGGGGGAGGTTATAGCGACCCCGGTCTTTTCCCATTCGATGTTTGTATCCAGACTTAGGTTCCGTAGATTCTATCTTTGTGTAATGGTTGTTGTCGTCCTATATTTTCTTATTTGGAGTTATAGGATGTTTGGGCGGGTTTGGAACAGGTTGGTTGAGCTTAGGAACCAAAACTAGTTGCCCAGATTTTGGCTTGTCCGCTCGAGCGGGGGTTTTGGCGCTCGAGCGGGAAAAACACCCATCCAGTATTTCTTGTGCAGGGTTGGACGCTCGAGCGGAAGTTGGGCCGCTCGAGCGGGAGTGTGTGAGTACCGCTTGAGCGGGGATTTGGACGCTCGAGTGGGGACCTGGTTTGTCGAGATGCTGGGAGTGTGCATCCGCCGCTCGAGCGTGGGATTGTCCGCTCGAGCGGGAGTCTGTGAGTGTCCTCTCGAGCGGGAGTTTGTCCGCTCGAGCAGGGCGGCTGAGTATAAAATCGTGTTTTAGCGTTTTAAAGCAGTTTTTCATCTTCTTTCCAGTTTATAAAACCCTAGGTTACGAGTTCTCTCTCTCCCAACTCATCTTCTCTCTTAGGATTGATCTATTTAGAGTGTGTATCTACCCTAGTTCCTTCATTAAAAAGGTAGAGGAGAGTGAGGGCTACATTTTAATTTGAGAAATTGTTGGTTTGGAGCACTTTGGAGTTTTGGGCATCATCTTCATCTTCTCCTTTTTGAGTTATTTCTTCGAGGTAGGGATTTCCTACTCCATTTATACTCTTTAATCCTAAGTGGTGGTATTTTGGTATGTGGGGGTAGTTTGGTGATTTTGGGAGAAACCTTAGGGTTTTGTCATAGATTAATTTATATAATTAATTTAAAGGAAGATTGTGTTATTGGGGTAAATTCATGAGATTTGGGGAATTTAGTGGTTTATTGTTGTATTTGGTAGTTTAAATACTTACCTTAGAGAATACTGAAATTATTGAAATTACATTTATTGTAATAGTTATTTCTTGCTTAGAAATAATTGTTTTGGGCTATCGGTGGAGGATAGTCATTGATTGTTGTAGACCTTGCATGCGGCTTAGGTATAACTGAAATTAAGTCATTTATCTTGACTGTTGAATTAATACAGAACATTCATGTATTGATTATGTGTTGTATATGGCAATTGTGTGTTTCATTGCATATGCATTTGGTTTGGAGGAGATAGGGGATGAACTCCACGGTTTAGGGGAAGATAGGGGATGGACCTCTAAACCGGAATTGTTGGGAGGAGATAGGGGATGGACTCCATTAGCATCACTTTTACGTGTGCTTATTGATAATAGAAATATTTCTATTTGTTGTTGATATGATACATCACCAAAATGTGTATCAGTTGGGAAGTATGGAAGTGAATTTGATTGTGATTGATATAATACCAACATGTGTATTCGTTATGTTAGGTTTAACTTGAATTGTTATTCCTGTTGAATTGGAAGCATTGTTAATAAAAGATGAAACCCCAGTTGAGTTATTTGGCCAGGTTCTGAGCCATAAATGGTAAGTGAATTATGCCATAGACAATGTGTCATAGGCAATGTAGACATTCGTGTCATGAAGTTGTAAATTGAATACCCTGTGTTAACCATGTATCGGGTGCTACTGCTTTAGTTAATTCTTATGCTTGGTTTAGTATTTCTCTACTGGGCTGTGGCTCACCCTATATGGGAACTTCATTTTCAGGTTCAGGTGGTTCATTACCTCTAAGGACTTAGCTTGTGAGGATTTGGACTCGAAGACTTGTTTTTATTTATTTGTTTTATTTGATACATGTAAACATTCAAGCCTAGGGCTTTATTTGTATTGAGTTAGACTCTTATTTCTTTGTGTCCAAGTGTTGGCTTGGCAAGATGTAAGCCCGTAGGGCATTTATTTTGATGTTACATGTAATGCTTTTATTTAGTAATACTCTGATGGATAATAGAATGTTTCGTTTTCTATTATTAATGCATGTTAATCTCATATATGATGGGTTTTATTTTGAGGGCGTTACAGAAAAAGCATCGAGGGCTCTGTCCACATTATTAATTAGGTGATAACCCTTCATTAAAGTGTTATAGGTAGCACCAGTTGGGACTGGGACCACAATTTACCAAATTATGTTATGAGTTTGTTAAAAAATATCACACAAACATGCCATATTTATATATTTAATTTAAATTAGAAAATTTAATTTGAAACATTTCCAATTGTCTTTCCAAAAAGTTGATCATTAAGTTCAACTAATAAACGACAAAAGAAATTCCTTATAAATAAATAAACCATTAGATTTGATATTTGGATGAAAGGAATACCCAAACTCAATTCAACGATTAAGGACCAACTAAAAGTTTCAAACAGTTTGGGATAAAAATGAAACGGCACCTTTGAACTAAGCACCAACAAATGATTATGGCCAACGGAACCAGACGGAATTATGACGAAACGGCAAACGCAACGGAACACAATTTGAACGGGACGTTAAACACAACCCACATTCTCTCTCACTCTCTCGATGGTTTGAAGTAAATACACACTACATCTTGAAGATTGTAGTTCTTTCTCTCTGTCTGGGGTCCATAGCCACTTGCAATTTCTTGCAAAATCAATGGTGATGACCACCAAAAACCACACCCCTATCGAAATCAAGGCACCACATTGATTTCGCTTCAAACGAATTGGGGAAGAAACAGAGAGTCCCCTTCTTCCTTGTCGCAGAGGAGAGAGAACACTTGGATCATCTCTCGTTTCGAGACCATCGTAACCAATTCCAAAGAAAAGGAGAGTGGGGAAGATGGTCTTATATAAGCCGTAGCAGACAAAACAAGAGGACCACGTTTTCTCGAGAAAATCCATCTGTCGTCAACTCACTTCCAATGCGGAATCGATGAATTCCCATTCGAGAAACACCATTTTTCCAGTATATAATAAACGCAATCAGATCTCAAGTGAAGACAAAAGAAAAATAATAACAATAATAATAACACAGAACACGAAGGTGATGTATCCAAACAACGCCTAATTGGGGGTAGGTGGAATTTGGCAATTCAAAATTATTGATTCATGCATGGTTCCTTCTTTCTCTAACAATTAAATATTCGAGATCGGTATAAACATACATACATATATATATATATTATATATGTATTTGTGTATGAATCAATCAACGGACACATGTAAGTCTCTCCATTTCAGACTTGTAACGATAATAAGCAACTTTTTCTTCTGTTTCTAGAACAGTTACAAACTGCCTTTAACAAACAAAAGTATCACAAATTCAAAATCATCCCATTAATAACAAACAAAAGTATCACAAATTCAAAATGATCCCATTAATTGAATGTTGCAATTAATCAAACAAAGTCAAATCATGTTATTCATTTAGAAACAAATATCATCTAAATTACCAAAATGAAGATGAACGAAATTCATATTTGAATCAATTCAAAACATTGCATTACTCATAGAAACACAGTTAGTACAAAAGCAATCAATTATATTTCCCAAAAACCATAAACATTTTTGTCACGGGTCTGTCTTAAGATTGTTAGAAAAATAGTACCAAACTATCGGAAAAATATAATTTAAAAATATGCAAACGATTTTTGGGCAAAACCAAAACTGAAATAAATCGATATAATAACGTGATAAAACTTACAGTACATAAAAGGATAAAACCTGATCGAGTCGAGTGTGTGACACTCTTTTCTTAAGACAGATTCGTCCTCCCACCGATGCTTAGGATTCAATGGACGTCTATCTCCTAGGATAAAACGATCAATGTCTTGCACTAGCAGCACTACTATTGCAAGCCTAGCGAACTTCGCTGTGCATGAACTCTCTTTATAGGAAAATTAGACACAGGAAATATGAAGAATAAATGGAAAGTGAAGAAGAATCGCAATTCCCCTTCCAAAATGAAGTGAGGGAGATGGAATATAAAGACTACTATGTGACTCTTCAGAAAGGTTGTGATCCTTCAAAAGGACACACCCTTTCATCTCAAAAGACACAACCATTGGAGTAAATTTAAATTCAAATTTTCCAACAAAATTATGGCACAATTAAGTAATCAAATAGTCATTGTACAGCCCATTGGTATTTAAACCTAATCTATTTATAGCACTATTAAATGAGTTATTTCTTTACTATAGATCTTTGGTGTTTCAACCTCTTCAACAACCTTGGAGTTCATTTTAATTCATATCATGGACAACATTCATATTTTTGGTTATGTATGTTTACTTTATAGTTTATGAATCGAGGCTTAATTTCTTACTTATTATTTATAATTTTTCTCATAATCAAATGTTTTTGTATTTTTTTTTATTTTTTTTTTGCAAATGGATGATATGTTAGAGGAAACAGTAATATCAGATCTCTCTACTCATTTTTTATTTAATCTATATTCCTTAATATAATTTTTCTTTGACCTTTCAAATGCATTATACACAGGTTCAGTTTCTTCAAAACAGAAATGTTAGTGTTGTGATCCATAATGAACAAGACTTCAATGTCCTCTGTGTTCGTGGGTTAAGCCCACTAATCAAATTTATTTGTTTCTCATATTTTTTTCTTAATAATTTTTGCTTATTTTTTTAAAGGCAAAGGCAAATGCAAAGGCAAAGGAAAATGAGAAGTTTAAAGGAAAAGGAAAGGAAAACTACTCAAGAAAGGGAATAAAAAATACACAAGTGGTATGGTTCTTTTCAAGTTTGTTTTGGAACATGTATAAAGAAAATCATGGGGAAAATGTGATATTTTGAAGCATGCATAATCTCTGTGTAATTTTCTTAATATTACTGATTTTCAAACTAAATTATGCATCCTTAAAAAATTATAAAGGATCTTTTACAAAGATATAAAATTTCTCAAATGGAAGATGGAAGTAACTAAAGTTTAAAAAAGAACACAAATGATGAAAGAAGGAAATAAATTGAAAGTGTATTTTAATTAAAATTGTGTTTAAATTATGATCAAGTCAAACTTTTGTAGGATTGGGTTGAAAAAGCTATGGAGCTCAAGAGGATAAATAAGACTATATTGCTCTGATGGAATTGTAATAAGGTATCTTTGGTTCATATTGTTTCAATATCTATTTTCTGTATTATGTCAATATGCTAATGTTATTGCTTTTTTAAATATTAGATTGTTGTGTATGCTCCTCACTGGAAAAAGTACATAGAAGTTGATACTTGGACATTTCAAAATGTGATGGAGAACAAGTTTGGGAGTGTCCAAGCGCTTTAGAGGCATCCAAGTACTTTTTTGTAAAAGAACAAGTTTAAAGACATTATATGGCATACATTTTGTAAAGTTGACAAATATTTTGTAAAGTATATCCTTGATGTTAACCACTTTTGTAAAGTTTCCTACTGATATGTACTTCAATGAATTTCTAATATTTTTGTAAAGTCTTTTATCAATGTAAAATATTGGACCTTGTGGATGGTTATTGAGTGTGGACAGTAAAGTGCCTTTGAAAATTCACTAAATTTAGTATCTTTGCATATTTTGGTGGAAGTCACATATGCTTGACATGGATTTTTGTGAAAATTTAGTGTCTGTTGTGTAGGAATAATTTATTAGTGGGTTGAAGTAGGATGATATAGTATGGTTATGAATTTTATGTTTCTTGATTAAGAAAGACCAGTGTGTTTAGATGCACTATTTTCATGGTTTGTTTATGAATTCATTTTTCTTTTCAGGACCTATTGATATTTGATGTTTTATTCATATTGATATTTGATGTTTTATTAGACTAATTTGAACTATTTCTTAAACATGGCTGACTTTGAAAATATGTTAGAGAATAAGGTGGGAACTCTTAAAGGCATCACCCCAATTATGTGAATGAGGTGGGAAGTTTACATTCATGATAAATTCATTAAGAAATACAAAATTTGAAATTTATTAGTTATTTATTTCAGTTTTCTTTATATCTTTTGTTCCTGTTTTATGTGAAGTTTTAAATTGGAATGATATTATCATTTTAAATTGATTTATTATAATTGAATTTCGTAGCACGTGTGGTATCAAACAAAAATTGTTCACAGTGCCTTCAGGCACGAGTTATCCCTAGTATGAACTATAAGGAAGGTGCCATATCATTATTGTTAGTATAGATAGATAGTCATGCTTATTAAACAGAGAAGTACTGTGTAATGAGTATTTATTAGGGGTACTTATGTGTAGGTCTGAATAAATAGACTTATTATTTAATAGGTCTTATGGGAAAAATTTGTCATAAAAAAGGGTCACTAATTGCAAGTTTTAACAACAATTTATAAAAATCATGACAAAAAAAAGTCACTAATTGTCAATTTTTAGTGACATATAAAAAATTGTCACAAAAAAAATTATTTTTAGTGACAATTTTAGCAATACTTATTTTCAATAGGACTTTATGGGAATTAAGTCCAACTATTAGGACCTATTGGTAGTTTACCTCTGCTTTTTTTTTTTTTGCTTTTTTGTGCTTTTCTTAGATGGATTAATGTTTTTTTTTATACCACTTTTAATATATCATTTTACGTGTCAAAATACTATTGCTATAATGGTCACAGTACTCATTTCCATTGGTATAACATTTTCTTTTCATTCATGAATACACTAGTGCATGTTGATTATAAGAATTGTGACACTAATGAGATTCAAAGGAATGGAACTAGGAGCTGGGATCTTAGCCTTGAGGAAAGGAAAATTAATTTCTATAAATACATAACCAATCAAAGAAAAAACAAATAGCCTAATCTAAATGAAACAATCTATTCAAACTTTCATTGAGGGTGATCCTTTGAAAAGCCATCAGTTTTGAGTTTTGGATTGAGTTTTTTATTTTTTATTTTTCGTATTTGTGTGTTTTTAGTAAAAATTTTCAATATTTTAATTAATATTTTTATTTTTTAGATGCACTTAATAAAATTTACTAAATATAAATATAAATAAATAAATTTACTAAATATAAATAAATAAATAAATAAACTTTTTCCTCGATTGGGACGGTGTCACGGCGTGCAGAGGCTGTTCCAAGGACCACACTGGCTTTAATTACTGAGTGACTAACATATAGGTCTTAATAAGTAGACTTATTTTTTAATGGATCTTATAATAATTAATGACATTTTTCATCTAACACTATTAAATAATGTCACTAATTGTTAATTTTCAGATACAGTTTAAAAATTGTCACAAAAAAATCACTAATTATAAGTTTTAACGACAGTTTAAAAAATTCATCACAAAAAAAAGTCATTAATTTTTAACTTTCAACGACAACTTAAAAAATTCATCACAAAAAAAGTCAATAATTATAAACTTTAGTGACAATTTATAAAAATTGTGACAAAACAAGTTACTAATTGTCAATTTTTAGCGATATGCAAAAAATCATGACAAAAAATTATTTTTAGCAACGATTTTAATAAGACTTATTTTCAATAAGAATTTGATGGGAATTATATCAAACTATTAAGACATATTGGTATACCTTAACTACCACTGTCACAGTGGTGGGGTATTCTTTGGGTAGTGCCTAGATCAGTTGAATGCTTGTTGCAATGGTGGGATAGTAGTTGCTTTAACAAAGCAGAGAGGATAATTTGGAAAGCCATCCCTCTTGTTGCTCTTTGGTCTATTTGGAAGTATAGAAATGACTGCTGTTTCAAAGGGTTCCAACCAAAGTTGGGAGAGCTACAGGAATCAATTATCATCAAATTAGCTATTTGGTTGAAAGCCTCATCTAGTGATTTCCATTATTCTATTGATGATTTCCTGTTCAATCTTTATCAGATTAGAAAGTGTATAGGTGGTCAGTTGTGATGTTCTCTTGTAGTGTTTGTTCTGTTTTGCTGGAGTATTTGTTCTGTGAGTTGGTTTCTCACTAACTCTTTTTGAGGGTTTCATCTCCTTTTTCTTATCAATAAAATTTCTCTTTTTTTGCTTGCTGCTCAAAAGACAAAAAAAAAAAAAAAAAAAACTGTCACAAGTGTGACTTCTCTTTGAGCATTGTCTGCATCTTTTTCAAGAATCATAAGATCTGGTCGACAAATGGGACACATTCTCAGTATCCGCAAAGAGTCAGATGATGGCAGGACAAGAGATAAAGATTGCCTTGCTTGCAGTGAAGAAATCAGCTATCGAACCTGTTTTGATTGCTTCAAGTTCACATTCTATTTCCATGTTCATTGTGTGTTGCAGCCTAGTTTTAAAAGTTAAACCATAGGCATCTTCTCCAACTTAGCTATTCTCATGCCGAAGAAGAAAATTGTGATGAGTTTATCTGTGACCATTGCCATAAAGAAAGACATTCCCATTTTCCTGGTGACCACTGTTTGGAAAGAGATTGCACATTTGTGGCTCAATGCTGTTGTATGTTCCTCGAGGTATGTATGTTGTTGACTAACACTGTTTTCGTGTTCTTAGTTTTATTTCATGATCAAAAATATTATAACTACAAACAAATCATAGCAAAAGTTGCACCCTCACCTTTGGATTAATAATTTTTCATCTTCCCACTTTTTTAATTTCCCCTCAAGAAGATGCTTCCTACTGAACTTATTGAATGTATGAACTATAAGGAAGGTGCCATATCATTATTGTTAGTATAGATAGATAGTCATGCTTATTAAACAGAGAAGTACTGTGCAACGAGTATTTATTAGGGGTACTTACGTGTAGGTCCGAATAAATAGACTTATTATTTAATAGGTCCTATGGAAAAAATTTGTCATAAAAAAAGGTCACTAATTGTAAGTTTTAACGACAATTTATAAAAATCATGACAAAAAAAAAGTCACTAATTGTCAATATTTAGTGACATATATAAAAAATTGTCACAAAAAAAATTATTTTAGCGACAATTTTAACAAGACTTATTTTCAATAGGACTTTATGGGAATTAAATCCAACTATTATGACCTATTGGTAGTTTACCTTCGGTTCTTTTGCTTTTTTGTGCTTTTCTTAGATGGATTAATGTTATTTTTTGTACCACTTTTAATATACCATTTTACGTGTCAAAATACTATTGCTATAATGGTCACAGTACTCATTTCCATTGGTATAACATTTTCTTTTCTTTTCTTTTCTTTAGCCTTGAGGAAAGGAAAATTAATGATTCTATAAATACATAACCAATCAAAGAAAAAACAAATAGCCTAATCTAAATGAAACAATCTATTCAAACTTTCATTGAGGGTGATCCTTTGAAAAGCCATCAGTTTTGAGTTTTGGAATACAGTTTTTGGGTTTTTTATTTTTTATTTTTCGTATTTGTGTGTTTTTAGTAAAAAATTTCAATATTTTAATTAATATTTTTATTTTTTAGATGCACTTAATAAAATTTACTAAATATAAAAAAAAAAATACAAAAAAAAAGAGAGTATATTTTTGTATTAATTTAATTTTTTTGTATCCCCTAACTCTGCTTTTCTCCTATTATGTAATGGTTTGTATATATAACCTCTCATTGTAAAGGAAATAGATACACAATTGATCAATACATTTTTCCTTCTTCTCACTTTACATGGTATTAGAGCCAATTTTCAACAAACCCTAGTCGTTTTCCCTACTTATGACAAATATCATATTTGTTTCTCTTAATTTTCATCTGCAAAAGAAATGAAATTTTATTGATGACATTTGCATACATACATATGAGAATACATCAATAAAGAGGAGAGAGTGCAAAAAGTATCAAAGTAGAACTTCTCAATCCCAACTAGGTTGGTACCAAAAAGCCTACGCAATCATCTGCTAGCACAAGCGTCAAGAGTTGGGAGTAACCAACAAGCAAAAAGAAGCAAACAGAGCAGCTGCTAAACAGGACATCTAAACCAGTAACTGGTCCCATGCCAGATCCTTGGTGTTATGGATGCCTAATCTGTTGCAAATTGAGGACAATATCTTGCACTGAGTACATAAATTCTAGGTTTGAGAAGATGGTTTGTGGCTATTTACAAAAAATAAAATAGACTATTTTAGCCACAACAAACAAAACATCACATCCAGCCCATAATCATTACACTATTTTCTCACAAAAAAAGTCAAAAAAGTCAAAAGGGGGATTTGGTCATAGCCCCCTCACTATCTAATTTGTCTTTCAAAAGGACAAGAATTATATAAGTACTTTCAAAACCCCCTGATATTTTAAAACTTGTTTCTTTTACCATATTACCCTCATACAATTTTACTCTGTATGAAAGTAAAATTTTACTCTGTATAAAAGTAAAATTTTACACTCTGAAACTAAAAGTAAAATTTTACTCTGTATGAAAGTAAAATTTTACTCTGAATAAGAGTAAAATGTTACACTCTGAAACTAAAGTAAAATTTACTCTGTATAAAAGTAAAATTTTACTCTGAATAAGAGTAAAATTTTGCACTCTGAAACTAAAGTAAAATTTTACTCTGTATGAAAGTAAAATTTTACACTGAATAAAAGTAAAATTTTACACTCTGAAACTAAAGTAAAATTTTACTCTGTATAAAAGTAAAATTTTACTCTGAATAAGAGTAAAATTTTGCACTCTGAAACTAAAAGTAAAATTTTACTCTGTATGAAAGTAAAATTTTACTCTGGTTTTGTCAAATAAAAAAAACAGAGCAATGGTTCTATCAAATGAAATTTTATGTGATTTTACTCTGGTTCCATCACATTAGCCGATTTCATAAATCCATTAGGTTATGTTTGATCTAACAGGTCTCTCTTCTACTAAAAAATCATTCAAATCTTCGATCTTAAAGACTCAAAACACACATATATATAGATATACATATATATATATATTGATTAGAGATCGAAATATGTAGATATGTATATATATATTTATTCGAATTCAAATCTCAAAACACATATATATTCGAATTCAAATCTCAAAACACACAAACACACACATATATATAGATATATATATATATATATATATATGTATCAGCGCAGATAGAACATGTCAGGTGAGATCTTTGATCAAATGGCAACAGCGGTGATCGAACAGTGAAGAAATCAACCGAAGAAGGAGATCGAACTCCGATCTGAGGCGGACTCTGTGTCCACTACTGGTGCTACCACCGCCATTGGAAGACCTAATCAGTTTTGGAGGATTTGGATTTTTCATATTATGATTGTGCTAGGTTTTGTTTGTTTGTTTGTTCAGGATGAAATTCATTAGTTTTCGTTGATCAATGTGATGAAATTTGGTGATTGTCGGTGTTTGGGAATGAATCGGCGATGAGGTGTGAAGGAGAGAGATGGAGTCCTTGCCATTTCTCTGGTTTTAGAGAGAGAAAATGGAAATTGCAATGGAATGGTAGAGAGTGGGGAAGAGAGTGGGTATAATAGTCATATAAAATATTAAATAATAAATTTTGTCCTTTATGCAAGACTTTATAATTATGAGGGGGTTTAGAAAGTATAATTTTTTTCTTAGTCCTTTTAACAATGAAAGGAAGATAAAGGGGGTTTATAGCCAAATTTCCCAAGTCAAAAAGCCTTTCCCAAACTAAGTTTTTTAGCTCAGGCTAAAAAAGTCAAAAAATCAAAAAGCCAACCCACTTTCCAAACGAAACCAGGATTACTAAGGAAAGGATATTACATAAAATTCCGTAGTTAAAATTTATGCAATTGCTTGCTAATCTGAGATTCGTTTGGAAATTGATTATAAAAATTAAAAATGCAAAAATGTTAAAAATTCTTTCACGTTCTCTTTAGTTTTTATATATTTTTAATAAAAAATTAAAAAATTATTTTGAAACACTTGATCAAACACTTGATTATTAAAAAAATCACTTCCTAGAATAATCCGAAATTGGAATCACGACTTGGTCTACAGAAGTCAAGTCTTATTCACTGCCAAAACAATCATTTTAGTACTTTCCAATCGCTAGCTTTCTGTAGTTATCACATTTTGTAGAATTTTCTGTCCATCTTATGCTATGGCACACGAAATTGGTTCCCAGAACATTCAACTCAAATTCAATCAGCAATGACGCGTGATTTGGGGACAAAATAAGTAATTTATTTGTTTATTTGGTATAAGTTATTATATTATTTTTTTATTTTTATTTTTTTGTATATCTTTTGATATAAAGTCAAAAAATTATTAAGCATTCATTTGGAAAGTGAGTTGGCTTTTTGACTATTTTAGCTTGGGGTTACAAAGTCTGGTTTGGGAAGGACTTTTGACTTTTTTGATTTTTTTGAATTTTTTGTAAGAAAAAGAATGTAATAATTATAGATTTGATGTAATATTTTGTCTCATTAGACTAAAAGCTTATTTTATTTTTTATAACTAAAATAGTCAAAGGATTTCCCAAACGAAGGCTAAATAAGCAAACCCCAAACACATTGGAATTTATGAAAGATATAGGACAAGTTTTCAAGACCAAAACTTGAGATTGTTTTGAACAAAAAAATAAAGAGGTAATAAATCAACCAGCTAACTTTTTTAACACTTCTCAAAAAGGCCTAAGTTAATTGAAGACATTAGAATATCCAACTTTGATATATGATAATTTAGAAATTAATATACCTAATCAGGAGTTGAAGCAAAAGGACACAAGTTGGATAATTAATATTTATCAAGATTCACACCATCTCAACAGATAAAACATCTAATTCAAAATTATTTAATAATAAATCGAAAATTAAGAAATATAGTATTAATTAAGTTTGAATTACTTTTTTTTGGGGTCAAGATAGCATTAATTTGTTAGTATGGTTACATTATAATTGAAGGGTTCACTGCTACTCCATCGGCTTAAACCATTGACCTCCTACTCATCATACCTTAAAGTATGACTATTAGACTATTAGGTCCCATTCCAATGTTTGAGTAACTTATAAAGAAGATAAACCTTGTCCGACTACAGCGTATTCAAACTGTTAATTTCATCAATCAAGCATTGACAAGCACCAGATCAAGGCCAAAAATCATGACTTGGAATCTCCATTACAAGTTGTTCAGTTTCGAGAATCATTATATTAACCAATTAATAATAAATGGAAAATTATGAAATATAGTATTAATTAAGTTTGAGTAACTTATAAAGAAGATAAACTTTGTCCAAGTATGAAGAATTCAAACTGTTAATTTCATCAATCAAACATTGAGAAGCACTAGATCAAGGCCAAAAATCATGACTTGGAATCTCCATTACAAGTTGTTCAGTTTTCAGAATCATCATATTAAATTTTGATTGAGCAAGATGAGAAATTTCATGCTACACCCCTTTAGAAGATTGAATTCTTTGTGTGAAATCATGACTTACAACGTGATTTTGTTATGATCACATAATTGTTTATTTTGAATGGTTTATAATCCAATATCACTTTGTCATAACTAAATATGATTTTGTTAGGAAATCCGCTGGTACATATGTACTTTATTACATATTTTTGTAATATGTTACGTATTTTTATAATAAATATTAAATATTTTTTTAAGAGTTGTTATAATAGTAGAGAGAGAGAAAATAATATGTATGGTATTTAATGAATTGCATTAAATGAATTGTATTGAATACAATAGAATGCCTGTATATATAGGCTGAGAAAGAGTATTCCATTAAAAATCTAATTATGAGAAAAAGTAGGGGTGTTCGCGGATCGGTTTTGTGCGGTTTGTGGTTCGGTTTTGACCCGCCCGCATGTATGCGGTTTGGGAAAAAGTCAAACCGCAACCGCCCGTAGTGCGATTTGCGGTTTGTGCGGATAGGGTTTGCAGATGTGCAGGCAGTTGCGGGCGGTTTGCGGTTTGGGTTTTTTCCTTTAAAAATTAAACAGATTCAAAAGTAATATGCTTAAAACATCTGAATTAAAAATTAAGCAAATAATTTTTCATAACCCAGGCAGTAGAATAAAAGAATTTTATCATAAAATCTCATTCACTCCCATAAGCATCCGAGCAACTTGGCATCCAAGTGTATCGGCCCCTAAGAGAAGACACTTAGTAGTAGAGAAGGTGTTTAAGTCCAAAGATGGCAAAGCGCGCCATCTCATTAATTTTAAATTTAAATCTGCAGCCAATATTGCTAACCTGTTAATGTTGTAGCTTTAAATGTCAAAAGGATGCAATGGAATAATGCCCTTATGGACTATGGAGTAACAATCTCAATACATACCTAGTCAGATCCATTGATTTAGGCTAATACATCGTAATAACTTCTTCCCTCTATCAAGTTCCCATCCCACAGCATTAGGAATATTGGGGGCCTATCTTTCCATCTTAAACAAATAGTGTTTGTCAGGAAAGCCAGTGCAGAAAACAATTTCAACTGTAAAAAGAGAGAAAATTCTAATTAGAAGAGAGCTGTTACCCAAACTCTGCCGCTCTACCTTGTGAAACTGATATTAAGGCTTCACCAACAAGGGACAAGCCCAGATCAGCAAAACCACAATTCTCACAATAGCACAAAAAGTGAACTTTCTCTAGGTTCCATCTTGAACAAATGAATGCAAGGAAGTTGCAAAGACGCTAACCGGGATTACTTAACTTAGCTTTGTGGAAGAGACATCTAATACTTCAACATAATGTTTAACAAAACTCAAACCATTAAGGAATTAAAAAAAGACCGTATTTGGTGCAGCTTATTGAAACTGTTTATAGCTTTCCAGAATGAATGTCCTCCCAAATCTGATATTCAATGAGATATATACTTTTAACATGAGAAGCATATTTACATTTTAGCCAACCTGTTTTTCAGACTCAGATTAAACAGATTCAAAAGTAAACAGATTCCAAATTCAATTCAGATTCAAATTCAGATTCAAAATTAAATATATTCCAAATTCAATTCAGATTCAAATTCAATTCAAATTCAAATTAAACAGATTCAGATTCAAAATTAAACAGATTACAAAGATTCAAATTAAACAGATTCAAAAGTAACAGAGTAAGTAAATCAAACAAAAATGAGAGAGTGAGACAAATCTAAACAGATTCACATTACAAAGATCAGATTACAAAGATAAAATTATAAAGATCATATTACAAAGATCAGATCAGATTAACCCACCCAACAGATTCAGATTACAAAGATCAAACTCCCCAAAAAAATTAAACAAAATAAAAAACACAGACAAATCTAAACAGATTCAAGTTCAAAAAATTCAAACAATTTCAAACAAAAGAGAGAGACAGATCTGAGAGGGAGACAGATAGACAGAAAGAGAGAGAGAGAGAGACAGAGATACAAATCATAGATCGGGGAGAGAGAGCGAGACAGCGAGAGACTTACCTCACAGTCGTCGGAGAGAGAGAGTCGATTGCGAAGGTCGATCGTCACGTGCAAGCTGCGCAGATGAAAAACGAGAGAGAGATGAGAAGATGAAGGTTGACCGATGCGAGCTGTTGAGATAAAAAACGAGAGATGGTGAGACAGATCTGATTGCCCAAAAAAAACACAGATCGAAGAGAGAGAGCGATACACAGACAGAGATACAAATCAAATCACAGATTGATGAGAGAAAGCGAGATAGAGAGAGCCTTACCTCAGAGATACAAATCACAGATCGCAGGTCGATCGTTGCGTGCGATCTGCGCAGATGAAAAATGGGAGAGAGATGAGAAGATGAAGAGAGCTCTCTCTCAGTCTCAGTGAGTCGAGATAAGAGAATGAGTTGAGATTAGGGTTTTGATCTCAATTGGTTTTGTTTGGGTTAGGGCAAAAAATATCATCTACGGATGGGAATAAAATAGATGAACGGTTCAGCCTTTTTCCTGAAAAAAAAGTAGAAGAAGAAGAAGAAGAAAAAGTGCAGGCGGTTTTGGCGGGTGTGGGTCAAACTCGCAACCCGCCCGCAACCCAAAAATTTGAAATATTTCAAACCGCACCCTACCCTATTGTATTTGTGAAACCGCCCACACATGTGAGGGTAGGGTTGAGTAGGGCGGGTTGTGTGGGTCGGATAACCCTATGCCCAGCCCTAAGAAAAAGTATCCTATAAGAAATCTAACTATGCAAATACAAATATATCTAGGAAATCAATACCTAATATGTCTAGGAATATATACCATACATACATTAGCATCCCCCTCAAACTCAATGAGGATAAACATCTTGAGTTTGGAGAGAGAAACTAAAACATGAAATAAAACTAAATAAAATAAAAGGCAAATAGATTGCAAAGTCTGAATGGGAGCGCAAGGGTACTTGAGATATATCAGAGATCGGAACTAATGCTGGGAAACAGTTAATGGTCATGCCGGACCGTTGTAGGAACTGACTGGAATCAATATCGGGACAGTTTAAGGTTGTGCCGGACCGATGTTAGAGGCTAACTGGAATTAATGTCAGGACAATTTGAAGGGGTCATGCTAGACTGTTGTAGAGATTGGCTAACCGGAATCAATGTCGGGACAGTTTAAAAGGGTTATGCCGAACCAATATAGAGAATTGGATGTTGAACCAGCAAACATGGCACACACATAACTTATGACGTGGTGTTGAACGATAATGGCAACAGAAGACTTAGTGCACCAGGGGAGGCTTGGATGGTGAGCAAGGAGCGGCTTAGGTTATGCGCTAAAGGAGGCGGTTTGGGGCTTAGGTGGTTCACATGATATATCACCATACTCACCATGATATAGGTAGAATAATATTAATGTATATATGGTATATATTCCTAAATATATTAAGTATTGATTTCCTAGATATATTTGTATTGCCATAGTTAGGTTTCTTATATGATACTTTTTCTCATAATTAGGTTTCTAGTAGGATATTCTTTCTTAACCTATATATACAGGCCTTCTATTGTATTCAATACAATTCATTGAATACAATACATATTATTTCTTTTTTCTCTACTATTGTAACATGGTATGAGAGTTAGGTTAATTACTTAGTAATTTTGCTTCACCAGGAGGCAGCAGTCTTACTTTGGCCGCCCACAAGATCTCAACCTATTCCACTGTTATATTTTCCTGCCAGTATCACTTCGTGATGATATCTTTTTTTGTCCGCTGGTTTATTTGTACTCCAAATATTTCTATCATAATTTATTATTATTATTATTATTTACTAGCAATCCACTTTTTTGTGTGTTTCTGCTCCACTTTCTCTTTCTCTCTGTTTCAACATCATCAAATAGGTTTCTATCTTCAAACCTATTTGAGTTTGAGGGGGAGTATTATACCTATATCATGGTGAGCATGGTGATATACCATGTGAACCACCTAAGGCCTAAACCGTCTCCTTTGGCGCACAACCTAAGCCGCTTCTTGCGCACCATCCAAACTGCCCTTGGCGTACTCAGTCTTCTATTGCCATTATCGTTCAACACCACGTCATAAGTTATGTCTGTGTCACGCTTGTTGGTTCAATATTCAGTTCTCACTACAACAAAAGTAGCCTATGGTGACAAAAAGTAGTAAAGAAAATAAATTTCGTCACTAAATAAGAATAATTCGTGACGAATTATAAAATTTTGTCACATATAATAAAAAAATAAAAATAATAGGTGACGAAATTTATTTTCGTCAAGAAATACTTCCTTTTAGGTGAGGAAAAATTATGTTTCATCACCAAAGGTTTTCCTGCTAATTTTTTTTGGTGACGCCAAAATTTTGAGACTTTTGGTGAGAAAAAAATTTGTCACAAATTATAAAATTGTTAGTGAGGAATATATTTTTGTCACCAATAATTTTATATATATATATTTTGAGAAACTTGATTTTAAATATTTTAAGACCATTTGGTGAGAAATATATTTTTGTCACTAATAATTTTTAATATTTTGAGACTTTTTAGTGAGGAAATTATTTTGTCACTAATTTTGGAGGAAAAAATTTGACATGTTGGGTGGTAATGGAAAAAAAATAGACTACTAACTTTTTCTTCCCCTCCCCCCCCCCCCTTTTTTTTTGTTTATCAGTTTCCTCTCTCCTCTTTCTCTCTCTCTCAAACCAAAACACAAGTTAATTAGCTCTCTAAGTAATCTATGGTGACGAAAAGTAGTGAAAAAAATAAATTTCGTCACTAAATAAAAATAATCCGTGACGAATTATAAAATTTTGTCACATATAATAAAAAAGTAAAAATAATAGGTGACGAAATTTATTTTTGTCAATAAATACTTCTTTTTTAGGTGAGGAAAAATTAAATTTCGTCACCAAAGGTTTTTCCTCTAATATTTTTGGGTGGTGCCAAAATTTTAAGGCTTTTGGCGAGAAAAAAATTTGTCACCAATTATAAAATTATTAGTGAGGAATATATTTTCGTCACCAATAATTTTATTTTAATTTTTGAAAATTGATTTTAAATATTTTGAAACTATTTGATGAAGAATATATTTTTGTCGTCAATAATTTTAACATTTTAAATTTTTTGGGGAGAAAATTATTTTATTACCAATTTTGGAGGGAGAACTTTGTGATACTGGTGGTAATGAAAAAAAAAAAAAAAAACCCTACTAATTCCCCTACCCCTTTTTTTTTTTTTTTTTCCAGTTTTCCTCTCATTCCTTTCTTGCAAAACACACGTTCTCTGCCTTCAGTCCCCCTTCTCATCTTTTAGCTTTCTCCTCCTTCAGCGCCGCCCCCAACGTCACCCCATTCTCCTCTTTCAGTGCTGCTACCAACGTCACCTACGTTTTCTTCCGAGTAATCATCAACGCTGTCAGCGTCGCTTATTCGATTATTTCTATTTTTCTTTTCAGATATGGGCCCCCTCTCTCTCTCACTCAATTTCTCTGTTTTTTAATCTTTGTTTTCCCTAATTTTCAAAACTAATTTCATTGGTTTCCCTAATTTTGAAAACTACTGAGACACACAGTGTCCCATCACTACAAGAAAATGCAGTTTTGGCGACGAGGTCATTTTTTCGTAGTAAAAGCCATATTTTTTGCAACACGAGGATCAATATCGTTGGTAAAGGTTAGCCTTTAGCGACATTATTTCCATCCGTTGATAAAAGTCCAAACCGTTCACTTGGTGCCAAAAACCAGGATGTGCAACAAAAGCGAATTAGTTTTAGCGAGGATTTTATAGTTTTGGCGACGCATTATGTGTCGCTGTTAGTCTCCTTGTATTGGTAACAATGACCATGCATTGGCAAAAAGCTTTTCTTTTAGCGACAAAATAAATTTGTGTTGCTGAAAGTCAGCCACTTTTGAAGATTATGCAACTACTTCGTTTTGATGTGTTTTAAAAATTAAAAAAAAAATTGAAAAAAAAAAACAGAAAAAAACCCCCAAATCTTTATAAAATAAATAAATAAACATATGTAAACCCTCTAGCTCCCAACTCCCCATCCCTCTCTCTCTCTCTCTCTCTCTTCCCTTCTCACAGTAGCAATACGGTTTCCTGTAGGTCTCTTTCTCAATCGCACAAGCAAACCCTCCTCCATTGTTGTTGCGGCCTTCCGCCGTTGTATTCTTCCGGCTCTGTCGATTGCCTTATTCCAATGTGAGTTTATTGTCTATGTTCTCTATCACTGTCTCATTCTGCCTCTGTTTCTTATCTTTCTTTTACTCATTTTCAAAACCCTGCCTAAAAGTGACTACCTCGCTTCGATCATCTGAGAGAAAATTCGTCTATAAAGAGAGTTCACTCACATTCCTCTTCTTCTCTATAGAGAGAACGGTTTGTTTTCTGTAAAAAAATCTCAGACTTTAAAAATGGAGAGAAAACAGGGATTCTTTTCTGCTTTGAAAGAAGAAGTAGTGCGAGGCTTATCGCCGGCGAGGTCGCGAGCCAAGAGTCGTGCACGAACCAGGTCGCCAATGTCGGGTCTGCTCCGACGGAGGAAGCACCACCGCCACCACCACGTGGCTAATCGGAGCCTTAGATCGGGAGATCCGGAAGCTTAAGGCCCGTCATGGAGGGTTCGGATCCGAATGGAGGCAAAATCAGGGATTCGAAGCGCGGCTTAGGGTTAGGGCAGTGGATGAAGAGGCAGCTTTCGAGGACTCCATTAATGGCTTCTAATGCTTACAAGCGGTCTGATTTGAGACTGTTGCTTGGTGTTTTGGGTGCTCCTCTCTCCCCTGTGCAAGTTGGCACCAATGACCCTTTGCCTCACCTCTGCATCAAGGACACTCCAATTGTATGTCTCTCTCTCTCACATTGTCTCTTACATGTTTTTGGAGTTCTGTTTTGGGTATAGTCTCTCTCTCTCTCTTCTAAAATTTGACTATATGGGCAGTAGACTTCAAGGAAATTATAATGTTATTCAATTTCATGAGTTATCTCCATGAAATTTTCTTTTTTCCTCCTTAGATTGCACCATATGGTTTTGGGTAATTTAGATTAGCTTGTAAAAATGATTAATTTTCAAAAGATGGATCACTTCCATTGTTTGATGCTTTTAGCTCGACTCGAAGCAGGGGCAACAAGGTTTAAGGTCTTACAATTGTAAAACATAACACCATAGGTTTGAAAATAGGCATTTGAAGGGCATAATCATGAAATAGCCATGGAAATGCTTAGGAATCAATAAGAACACCTTAGCGAGGATAAAAGTAACTTGTAAAAAGCTAGCTGAGAGAGTTCAGTTAATCAATCTGAATTCATTCAATCAATTGCCAAATTCTGATGATACAACATTCCTATCAAAAATAAAACAAAATCTTCAACCTTTTGATGATTTGTAGTCAAATTAATAGAGATATAACTGAAAACTGCCACATTTGGATTCTTTTCTGATTCACTTAGCTTTTGAAAGTACTTATCCATATATAAATATACTATACCCGAAAGCCACCATTTACTTTATGGTTGAGGTTGCCCATACATATCACTCTTATATATGTTTGACTAACATTTGTCTCACTTTGGATTGGAAGAACCATATCAACCATAGATAGCACCACCAGTACTCATCACTTTGAGTGGCCATCCTCCATGTATGGCTCGAGAAATCCTATGAACTGCAAGAATACATAGATACATTACAATAGATTTAAAAAAAATAGAACCAACTTACTGTTAAAATAAATATGCAAATCTTGATCCTTACTGCTTAGACATACTTCTAAACAGCCTAGTTCTACTGCTCACCCAGGTTCTGCTGCTCTGCAGCCTATTTTTTTGGTCCAGCAACCCAGTTCTGTTGTCCTGCAGCCCAGGTATGCTGCCCTGCAGCCTCCAACTCTACAGCTCAATTCTGCAATTCCTAGGTCTCCTTCTATGCCTCCAACTTTACAATCTAGTGCTGCCGTTCCACAGCCTAGTTCCCTTTTGCCACAGCCTAGTCTATTTTTTCAAGCTACTTCTATCCCTCTGCAACCTACTTCTTCAGACCATCTGATCTTGTTGTCTCCCCTAATCCTTCTATACCTATACAGTCCATTTCTATACAACTTCCTTTCCAGCCTTCACCTCCCCCTACCAACACTCATCCTATGATCACTCGATCTAAAGCTTCTTTTTTCTGTCATCAAGTCTTCTTCTCCTTACATTCTGCCTAATCAATGGTTTGCATCATTCAAACCTTTCTGAAAGATCAAAAGTTAAGCATCTTACCTGTTGCCTTGGCACCTATAGCTTCTTGATTGATCATCAGTTGCAAATAAGATCTCTGATGGCCTATCTACTCCCACAAATTCCGATATTTCAACATAACTGCTTGTTTCTTTCTTGTTCCTGCACATAATAGTAGTGAATGATGATTTACCTAGAATGAAACAGTAATATAATAGCTTTTTAAAACAAAGAAATGCATTCAAGGAGTGTGTAATATACCCCACTATGGTATCGAAAAATCCACACTAGTATTTTCTTTCATATTGCCAAATGTGAGCCTTTGTGCCAATCTGCTACTGTTGGAATATATGTAACCTGAGAAAAGAGAAGCAAGAGTTGACATATAGTAACTTACACAAACAGCCATGGGAAATTAATTGAGTACATGTCGAGGGAAATCAAAGTCACATAATCAAACCACCAAATCAATAAAGCAACAACAAATGACCACAAGTCTTGCAAGATAACTGACATCAAAGTCACATAATCAAACCACCAAATCAATATTACCTTTAATTTTTTTGTCAAACTTCCTTGTCTATGACATCACTACCAACTTTGTTTCTCTAGTTTTTTTTTTTTCTTTTTCTTTCCCATGGCCTGTCCTATATCATTCATCTCCCTCCTCTCATATAACACCTACACAGCTCTTGTCCTGAAGGATTAATTTATTTACAGTGATTTTTTTCAGTACTAATTTAAGTTGTCTATTGTTAGTTGTTAGTAATTGCTTTCTTGTCACTTGTTCCTAGCATGAAGTTTGTTTTTATTCTTGCAATCTTTTGTTATCAAATTTGTTATCCATGTTGCTTATCATCAAGGATCACTTCAACTCTTTGAAGTTTCGGATTGTTATATGCATTTCTACTAAATTGGTTTATAAAATAAATTATTTAAATATGAGTTTAGATGTAATTGCTAATATATTAATGTTTTCCTTGTTTATTTTCTTTGCAGATTAGTTTTTAATGACGTTTGGAGGCATACTTGCAAATCAAGATCAAGTGTTGAATTTATTTTTTTTCTTTCTGAACTGATATTTAGTTCTAGTTGTAAACCAAGATCTAGTGTTGATTTTTTGTGTGGACTCCACATTAATTCATTTTGGGATTTGCTATGATAGTTCTTTTTTTTTTTTTTTTTTACTTAATGGATTATTATTAAATTTGTTTGATGGATATATTTTGATTTATAATATAAATTGTTTATTGAATTTTTTGTGTGGATTGGTGTATAACAACTGGTGGATTTCTTAGTACATTTAAAAGGCAATTAGGATATGAGTAGGGATATTTGTGAAATAATAATTTAAATTGAAATATAAAATATGGGACAAGTTTAGTGATGAATTTTTTCGTCATTTGTATTTGTTATTATGACAAAATGGTTATTCGTTGCTAATAAATATTTTTTATGACAATTTATTGCAGGTTATATATGAAAATTTTCATTGATTTTGTTGTTTGGTGACTAAACATTTCGTCACCCATGTTTGACTTTTGAAGACGAAAAATTTCATCAACTTTACATCTTACTGTGACGAAATTATTTTCTCATCAATGATCAACATGTGTGACAAATTTATTCGTCAACTAAAGTTATAAATATGGTACTGAATAACTATTTGGTGACGAAAATGAGGGTTTTTGGTGACAAAATGTTGTTTTATTGGTGACAAGAAGTTTCGTCACTGAAGTAATTTCATTAGTGACGAAATTATTTTTCGTCACGATGCTTTTTAGCGAAAAACATTCAATGACGAATCCGGTGACGAAAATATTTCCTCACAAATATCTATAGTGACGAAATTAGCTATTTTTTTTTTAGCACCAGGCAAAGAAAACATATATATTAACCAGAGGATAAGGATATTACAGACCTTGCAAGTTTATGTGCTGGTTCAACCAACACTCTAGCCACTTTAGTTACACATAAGAAATGAAAGGCAGAGCTTAACATCAAAATATCTTGTAACACTACATCTACCTCCCAAACATAACAATATTTTTGTGCACAGCTATCAACTAAAACTTTACAATCAGAAAAAAGGCACAGGCATTGAATTTTCTTCGAAATCGCCCACTTAATAGCTTCCAAGAGAGCTCTAGCTTCTGATAGCTTCCAAGAGGGCTATCAACTAAAATTTTGTAGAGCTCTAGCTCTAGCTTCTGCTAACAATATTTGGAGACAAAAAAAATTCGTCATCCAAGACCCAACTTGTTGTAGTGTTTACATCGGTTCAACATGACCCCTTTAAACTGTCTCGATATTGATTCCGGTTAGTCAATCTCTACAACAGTTTGGCATGACCTCTTTAAACTGTCCCGACGTTGATTTCGGTTAGCCTCTCACATCGGTCCGGCTCAACCTTAAATTGTCTGAACATTGATTCTAGTCAGTTCATACAATGGTCTAGCATGACCATAAACTGTCTCCCGATATTAGCTCCGGCCTCTGATATATCTCAAGCACCCTTGAGCTCCCATTCAGACTTTACAATCTATTTGCCTTTTATTTTATTTAGTTTTATTTCATATTTTAGTTTTTCTCTCCAAACTCAAGATGTTTATCCTCGTTAAGTTTGAGGGGAGATGTTAATGTATATAGGGTATATATTCCTAGATATATTAATATAGGTATAATAAAAGCTACAACAATTTGTAATTAAAAAATGAAATTACTCATTTTGTGGTATTGTTACGTATTTTTGTGGTAATATTACACATCTTTTAATTCAAATATTTTTTGACCACAAAATGTGTAATAATATCACGAAATATATAACATTACCCAAAAAATGAGTAATTTTATTTCTCAACCACAAATTGTCTCAACTCCTATTAAAAAAATTTGTAACATTTACTACAAAAATACATAACACACATCATAAAAACATGCAAAAATGTGCATATGGTACACACCGTTATGCCCTATTTGGTTGATTGAAATTAGATGGCATGGTGATTCTTTAGGCTTTTTTATAGAATGATCATTCTCTTAAAATAATAAAAGATAATTCCATTTGTAATATATTTGTCATTATTTTTTTAGTCCAACCAAACATGCGAATAAATATTTTGATGGAATGATTATTCTATTCTAATCCATTCGAATGAATCAAACACTATCTTAAAGGGGTGTGTATCATAGTATTTTTTGATTTTGTTATCTTGTGTGTATCCAACGAAAAATTATTGTTTGGTCCGAAGCGCCACATAATGGTACTCCTTACTAATCACAAATTATCACGTCCTTTTATGTTTTTCAATTACTCAATACAAAATTATAAATCTCATCTTTTTCACTAGTCACAATACTATTAAAACACTATCTAGCAGCCCAAGACCAATCAATAACTTCTCGTATCCTACGAGGGTGTGATAGACTTTTATATATGGGGATATTACTAGTCAGGAGGAATTGTAGGGAAATTATTTAATAATTTCGAACATTTCGTGATCATATTCTAAATCAATCATTAATTACTTGATTTCTATGTTATTTTTTCATTTCTAACATAAATCGTGTATTTATATCTTTTTCTACCAATCAAAACTTTATAGAGCACTACGTGTTCATATTTCGAAAATATTGAATAATCATCCGGAATTGTAAAATAACTTTTTTGATGATGATCTAGTCAAGAGGAATTGTAAAATATTATTAAAGATTAGTGAAAAAGCATTAAAAATTTATTAGAAAATTTTCTTTCAATTATTTATATTTTAATTAGTTTATAAGATATTCTTATCTTTTAATAAGTCTTATTATTTTAGATATTTGATCTACTAAATCTTAATTATCATATTTAAAGTATTTTATGGACAATTTTATTCTTATAAATATTTTTTGAACTTTTAATAACTTGGTGATTTAAACATTCACATTAAATAAATTTGACAGTATGAACGTTCACATCATGAAATATTCACGCTGACAATGTGAAAATTAATGTGTGTTTCACCCTTATTAAGAGTATTTTGGTAACTATATCACCCACAAGACTTATTGAAAAATAAAAAAATAATTTAGATTAAATGAAATATAAATAGATGAAAAGAAATTTATAAATAAATACTCTAAAATAAAATTTATAATATATATAAAGTTTATCATTTTTTATAATTTATCACCCTTTATATATAGAAACCAAATTTGATTTTTCATATTTTATATATATTTTCACGTGCATGGGCCATGGTTGAGGTCAACCACATCCACAATCAATTTAAAATAGCCCAAACAAGGAATAATGTCCACTCATTTCCACAAATAAAACAAATTTGCTTTGAGTTCTCAAGCCTTAATCACAACGTGAGATTTGGGTTGACAAAGTCTTTACAAATTTTTATTACATTGTAATATATTTTTTTTCTTTTTTTAATCATAAATCTGAAAAAAGGAAAGAAAATAGAAAAATAATTAATTTATATTTTGTTAATATTTCTTTTTCTTTATAAATTCATTATTCAAATACAATTTTAAAATATTAAGTTGTAATTAATACAATTTTTAAGACATCACTAAAGATTATGGAGTGTTTTGAGAAATTAGTAAAAAGTTGATTTTTTGGCCTTTTTAGCTTATTTTATCTTTTTGTAGATAAGTTATGTGAGAGGTGATATAATCCAAAAAAAGTTAAAAGTTGACTTTTTACCAACTTTCCAAAAAAGTTTTATATTGATTGTAACCAAAACTATGGACATAACAAATCCAAACAAATTTTTATTTAATAATTTCTCTCACCATTATAATGTTCTATAACTAAACACCACAATAATTTATTAGTTGTTGCATGTTGCATCCATCATCTTTTTTTTCCCCTTTTTACTGAAAAAAAATAAATTATTATCATTATTATTTTTATATAATGGAAACAAAAGAAAATGGACAAAGACAAACTAGAGACTAGATCCTCTGCTATGCCATCCTCACCAGATTTGCCGCAATTTGGCTTCTAATTGCATCTGGTGGATTTTCCCACCACCATTAATTGTTCTCTTTTCTTTCCAATGTTCTACCTTATAGCTGGTACGAATAAATAACGCTTAATTAATATATACTAATTGGGTATATACTTAACTAATATTCACCAATTAATATATTAATTAGTGTATTAACTAGTGTTATGTTGTTATTACTGATCTCACTTATTATATAAATTATAAATACTCAAAACTTTTAAAATTATGTCATATCATTTGTTAGTATACTAATTGATACATATAATAGAAAAGTGCAACAATGGATTTAATACCTTGGTAAAACCAAGACCAAAACTGACAGAAATGATAGAAAACTAAAACCGAAGATTGGGAGAGTAAGGGGTTGTTTGCGGTGTCCTAAATAAGTGTACTTTTTGTCTTTTTAGACTAAAAAGTTGATGTTGAAAATATGAATGTTTGGGTTAACTTTTTGACTTTTTATGAAAAAATGTGTATTAAAAAATTGTATAAATTAATGTGTAGGGGAAAATTAGTATTGGGAGTTGTGCAGCCGTAATTGTTGACTTTTGGTGAATAGTGATAACTTTTTAACTTTTTGAGTAATTTTTTGACTTTTTGACTTTTTTGAGACTTCTCAAACTTGACCTAAGAATGACACAACATATATAGTGCAAGGGTGCAACAATGGATTAATACCTTGTTAAAACCAAAGACCAAAACTGACATAAATGATAGAAAATTAGAAGTTTTAAGTCTAAATTAAATCCTTATTGAATGTATTTGAAAACTTGGAAAATATTTGACCAACTGAATTTGTAACATACGTTTGAATGAATTAGATATAATATTATTTTTATTAAAATATCCTCACTGTAGTCTATTAAGGGCATGTTTGATTGGGTAGATTAGAACATGGGATTGAGATTATTAATCCGTAGGCCCAATTATCTTATATTTGTTTTAACATTTTGGTTTAGGATTATTAATCTAATGGATAATTAATCCAACAAATTTGTAGGATTATTAGTAATGAGGTAGGGGTGGGATTATTAATCCAATAGATATTAATCCAATTAGATAGTGAATACCACACTAATTTAATAAGATTATTAATACTTCACTATTAATCTTGTGAATCAAACATGACCTAAAAGTACAAAATAAATAGTCTCATCGAAAGTATAAAATGAACCATTGAAATGATGTGTATGTATGAACAAATTTGTACTCCGCAAGTTGTGGTGGGATATCACATGGTTTGACTAATACCTTATGGCCACGTTTGTTTGGCAGATTAGGTTGGATGAGATTGTTAGTGAAAGGATTGTTAGTGAAGGGATTGTTAATGTGAGGATTGTTAGTGAGGGGATTAAGTAAAAGTGTGTTTTTGATGATAGTGTGGGAGATAATTAGTGATGGATTGTTAAATTATTTTGTATAAAATAAATAAATAAATTATTTCTATATTAAAACAAATATTAAAGTAAACATGTGCACTTGGTAAAAAAAAAGAAATTAAAAAAATAATTTTTTTATATAAAATAGACTCAATCCCCTCACTATTTTCCTAATCCCACCCAAAATCTACCCAAGCTAATCCCCCTGTGTGAGGGTATTCATAGTCCCATGGGACTACTAGTCCCCTCCTATTTTTTCCAACCAAACATGAGCTATGTAGGGCCCACGGGATTAGTAGTCCAATCCCCCCACCTATGGAGCCAAACAAACATGGCCTATATATACATATACTCTACTTATCTTGAGCAACTCCGATTCGTGGTATAATTTAAGTTTTTCGGACTTCGTGACCACTAGATAAAGGACGTTATGGTCATATTTGTTTGCAGGTTTAGGAATACAATGTTTGTTGGTAGATGAATGACATGGGATTACTAATCCTATGGGACTATCAATCCCTTCTCATGGTGGGATTAGCATATCTATGGGAGAGATGGGATTGTTAGTCCACTCCCATGGATTAATGACTAAAAGATCATTTTGCCCCTCATTTTATAAAATTAATAAAGTTATATTCTATGTAATTAGGGTTTTTACGTAATTTGTACATTTGAATCCAACTAACAAACACACTTTATCTTACATCTTCAAATTAATACCACCACATTAATAATCTTCTCACTTAATCTCACCGTACTCATAATCTCATCCAACATAATCTACCAAACAAACGAGGCCTATAAGTAAGCTGAGTTTCATTTTCGAATTGTTTCACTTCGGTTGTACCTTTACAAGAGGAAAAAAAATAATTTTAGAATAATGGCAACACGATTCTTTCACACCTATTTTTCTCTAATATTGTTTTTGTCTATATATTATTTATTATCATTGTTATTATAATATTTGTGTTAATTATTTTACTAGACTAACAACCACTTCATTGATTCAACCAATAAAATGGTGTGTATTGTTCACCTTGTGGTGTTTTGGGAAGTTGGTAAAAAATTAATTTTTTGACTTTTTTAATCTATTTTGTCTTTCAGCAGTGATTTAAACCCCCTCAAACTTCAACCCCCACCACCTCCACACACACGTAGCGGGTGGTGATTGGAGGAGAAGAAAAAAGAAAAAAAAAAAGAAAAAAGTGACCAATCAAAAAAGAAAGGGGGTCAAAGGGAGTAGAGGGAAAGAGGGTCCCAATCTTTATTCTTTGTCTTTTTATAGATAAAAAATATGAGAGGTAATATGATCCAAAATAAATAAAAAGTTAAAAGTTAACTTTTTACTGGGTTGCCAAAGCACCCCTTGTATGAGCAAATTTTCTCTCCAGCATATATATTAATTACACTAAAAAAAGAGTTATTCATTATAAATGACTCATTCAATAATAAATATCTTGATCCTTCCTAATTTGGTGGTGTTACATGCACCAATTAGTATATTAACTAGTGTATTAACACTAGTTATGACATTATTATTGACCCCACTCATTAATCACATTACAAATTTTAAAAACCTCTTAAATTATGTCACATTATCAATTGGTACACTAGTTAATATATCAATTGATACATATAACATTATTCTTCCTAATTTCATCCCAATTTATATCTCAATAATAATTTTACAAACATATTTATTAGTATAACCTATGACAGAGTGAATCTAAGTGAATTCTCACGTATTCACTCTCGTAAAGTAGTATATTTTTTTTGAGTATATAATAAAGGAGTAGGATTCCCTCGAGATTTTAGATTGGATGGTATTGTTTGGGTCTGTAGATTCTATTACAAGCTTCGTTTTGATAATCTGAACCATTATCGGATATTTTGTATAGTTCATTCAAACAAAAAATTAGGTCGATCCGATAATTATAATTTGTTGAATTTTTCACTAAAAAAAATAGACAACAATTGTGTTTTTAAAAATAATTTTTTTTTGATATAAATGCAATAAATTGATCAAGTTACAGTTATCAGATCGACCTACTTTTTTTGTGAATGAAATATATAAAGTATCTAACAAAATGATTGGTTGGATCATCGAAACGGGCCCGTGGTGGGCCTCACGGGCCCAAACATCATCCTTT
Source organism: Camellia japonica (assembly GCA_030407325.1). Taxonomy (NCBI): domain Eukaryota; kingdom Viridiplantae; phylum Streptophyta; class Magnoliopsida; order Ericales; family Theaceae; genus Camellia; species Camellia japonica. The sequence goes on along the minus strand of JAPPVO010000013.1, from coordinate 64,872,290 downwards.
GGTCTAAAATCTAAATTGGAGAGGATCCACCTCCTATAATGAATAAGAGAAACACTATGGTACATACCATTCAAAGAGTTTGCATCATTTATACTTTATAACTAAAAAAAAAATGATATAATTTTAATTTTTTGAGTTATAACTAAAAAAGAAAAAGAAAAAAATATCATAATTAAACACAATATGAGGAATAAATAAATAACTTATAAGTCATAACTAAAATAATATCATTACTAAAAAAGAAAATTAATCATAATTAAAAAAAATAACATAACTAAAAATATATATGTTATACCCTTTTTAAAAGGGTATATTAAAATTTCCCAATAAATAAATATCATACCATCTTATCATGCCAATCTTTTTCACATCTAAGGCCTAGTTTGGCATGTCTAAAAAAAAAAAATTAGTCAAAAAGTTATTTAAAAAGTTAAAAAGTTATCACTATTCACCAAAAAAAATATAAAAAAATAATTTTACATACAAAATTACAAGACAGATCTGACAGGTTCAGATATGTGCCTACATTTCTTAAGAAAAATTGGACAGTTGGATGCAATTTTAACACACTGTTGTTCGGCCCGTGGGGGCCCATCATAGGTCCCGTTTTGATAATCTGAACCGTTCAATGTGTAGAACTCGTTGAGTACTATATGTTTGTAAAAAATTACATTGATCGAATATCGCTAACTGCATGATCAAATCAGTTTTGTATACAAAAAATGGATGGTGTTATAGTTAACGGTTAAAAAAAAACCAATATGATCAGATAGCTATCGATATCCGATCAACGTGATTTTTTTACAAGCATATAGTACTCGACGAGTTCTACACATTAAACGGTTCAGATTATCAAAACGAGACCTGTGATGGCCCCCACGGGCCGAACAGCACCGTCCAGTGCAATGTCCAAAGAGTAGCCAATCATTTTTTAGCATCAATTCACCGCGCAAATAGTACGACTTTACACCTCACACTCCTAATCTTCTCTTACACACTAATTTATACAATTTTTTAATACACATTTTTTCATAAAAAGTCAAAAAGTTAACCCAAACAATAATCTTTTTTTCTCAATTTTTTAGTCTAAAAAATTAAAAAGTATACTTATTTAGGAACACCTCAAACAACCCTAAAATTAATCGACAAACCTAAGTAAGTATTATAGATGAGCGTTGAGTTACGAAAAGTATATAAATTAATTGGTAAACCTAATAAGTACATACGAGCGTTGAGTTATGAAAAGTAATTATAGATTAGCATCCAATCCAATGATGGATTTAGGGGGTGAAAAATTTTAAACTAGAATATTATGCATTTTCAAAATTTCAGTAGTTCACGCCTTCCAAATTATTTACATTACAAAAATTTAAAAATAATTTCTAAATCAATTTTTATTAAATATTGATCAATTTTATTTGTTATTATATAATTTATTATATTTCCATATTGTTTAGAATTACTTATATTTTTTATTTGTTACCATTTTTTTTTCTATTTATATGTCATTCATGTTTTTTTTTTTTTTTTTTTTTTTTTTTTTTTTTTTTTAATCACACTTTAATTTGCTTATACATCTTATTTTATATTCATTCTTATTTATTAATTTTTTAGAAATAAGAATATGAATAATATTAGGGATCATGAAATGTTTCATAAAAAAATTTCATCATTTGATTAGTGTGTGGTGTTTTATTGTATTTGTAATTTAAGAGTGGAGAATCTTTCATAATCATTTTTATGATATTTTTTTTAATGATTCCTAACATTGCTCTATCATTATACTTATAAAAACATACATTTTCAATTATAAAATTTTTCAAAACTAAGCTGTGTAATAAGATGGAAGATGATTTTGTAACGAATTGCTTGATCATATTTATTGAGAAAGATATTACTTAAGTTTTTTTTATGTCAAGCCTATCATAAATATTTATATATATATTATAAAAAGTGGTGATTACTATATTTAACTTTAGTAGAGGGAGACATATAATAGTTAATGTTTTTGTTTATTTAATATGTATAAAAAAAATATGTTTAATTATATCTTTGTTCTCAATTATATTGACAAAAAAATATTCAATTAATAATAATATTATTTATTTTTTTGTGATAGTATAAATCAAAATTTAAAATTTTATATTAATTTTTTTTGTTAAAAAATTAGATGTGCTTTTGTTCTCCTCAAAACTCAAATTTTAGATCCGTTTCGAATAGCAAAATAACAATACTTAAATCACATCACTTTACAAACTTACATCTATTTATCGCAAGGATCAGTCAACTTTCCCTACTCATTGGTCATGTTTGTTTTTCAGACTAATTTATTAGTTGAGATTAATATTTTTTTAAATATTATTATTAGAAATATTAATCTTTTTAAAATGTGTTGTATTCTATGTTTGAATCTCTCTTATACTATATATTTTGTGCTTCAACTTTCTTAACATATCATATCCACTAAACCAACTTTGCATATCAAGTCTAGCAGTACTAAAACCAACTTATGGCAAGATCTTGATACCTACAAAGTGTTGGAAAATGGTTTTATATAGGCATAATTTTGAGCCCATTTTGGGTGGACCCAAACACCTTTTGGGGTGGGTCCGAAGAGGTGAAGTGTTCCTTGCCGCGTGGCAAGTCACACGGTGAAGACGGAACGTCAAAACCATTTTTGAGTGAATGGGAAGATGACGTTGTTTTCGGGTCTAACATTAATTTTCTAGATAAAATTCTTTTGAATTTTTTCAATAAAAATTAGTGTGGGAATTTAATTTAATTCTAAATTCAAATTTTGGATTCCTAAGTGGTTTCTTAAAGTTTGTAATTTTAAAATTTAATTTAATTCTAAATTTAAATTTTAGGTTCCTTAAATGTTTCCTAAAGTTTGTACCTCTTTATTTATTTATTTATTTAACTATTTCATAGTTTTATATATATATATATATATATATATATTTAAATAGTTTAATTAAATAAATAATAGTTCCCAACAGTTCCACTAACGGAACAATTTTCAATTGTTTGAAAATTTGGTCAAACGGTCAAAATTTGTTGATTTAAAGAAGTGCACCTGTTCATGGGTTTTGTGCACCTTTTCACAATTGTTTTGGACCTGTTCGGGGCAGTGTTGTTGCCTATATATACTGCCATAAATCCCAGTAATTAATCATCCGAAAAAATCAGTCTGATTTTGGTCTTTGGTTGTCCTAAATTCTGCATTTTTCATTATTCTTCAAATTAGTTTTAGTATAATTTCAGAGAGTTAGTACACAGGTTTGGTTCGCCGAACAAATTGTTTGGAGTACTACTACAATTGTGTGAAGATCATTGTATCTTGGGAGATAGACGCCACTCAAACGTAAGTACCGTAGCGGGGCGAATCTGTCTTAAGGACAGAGTGTCACACACTCGACTTGGTCTTTATTTTTATTCGGTTTGATAAATAAATCTGGTATGTTATTTATTTATTTTGTTTGAGTTTTTCAAGTTTTATTTTATTTACACAGGAGATTGTTCCAACAATCTTAAGACAGATTCGAATTATTCTGTTTACAGAATTTTTCGTTTGTTTCCCTTTTTCTTTCTTCATAAATAATTTCGAAATAAAATTATTTTATGTGGATTTATTTACAAAATAATATTCTGGTTGGAAAAACAAATAATGATTATATGCTATTTGACAGATATAGTAGTAATATACTGTCTCTTTCTTTGACAACAACTAGTAGTACGATACTGGTGTCATAACAATTCAGAATATATTTTTGTGGAATTTTTTCAGAAATTAATTTTGGGTTTTAGAAATTATTTTCTGTGTTTTCATTAATTAAAATTCTGTTTTCAGTATTTTAATTATTGGAGTGTAATAAGAGATTTAAATTTTTGTGTGAAATTAATTTGGTTAAATAAATTTTATTTTATTTCCAAATTAATTGAAAAAATAAAAGTTATTTTTATTTCTTTTATTTTACAGAATTTAATTTCTTGTGTGGAATTAATTTGGTTGAATAAAATTTTATTTTATTTCCAAATTAATTGAAAAATAAAAGTTATATTCTTATTTCTTTTATTTATTTTACAGAATTTAATTTTTTGTGTGGAATTATTTTGGTTAAATAAAATTTTATTTATTTCCAAATTAATTGAAAAATAAAAGTTATAGTTTTTATTTCTTTTATTTTCTGTGTGGAATTAATTTGTTTAAATAAAATTTTATTTTATTTTCAAATTAATTGAAAAATAAAAGTTACATTCTTGTTTCTTTTATTTTTACAGAATTTAATTCTGTGCATTTGGTTTAATTTTCTGTGTAGTATTAAATTCTAATTATAATTGTGGTTTATAATTTAGAATTTATGGCTACTAAAACTGGTCAAACTAATGTTCAAACCAGTACTGGTATGGTGATTGCCATTACGCCAACCTCTCCTTATGTTGGGACTGTGCCAGTGAATCATGGTGAAAAACCAGAGAAGCTCTTAAGAATTGATCTTTGCAAAGGCAAAGGAAGATCAAGTAAGAAGGTTGCTAAAGCCAAAATGACCGAAATGGATAAAATTTCCAATGGTGTAGATGTCATAAATCTTTCTGCAGTTGTTTCCGAGGCAAATCTTGTCGGAAATCCTAAAGAATGGTGGGTGGACACTGGTGCTACTCGCCATATTTGTGCCGACAAAAAGATGTTCACATCTTATTCTACAGTGGACAATGGTGAAGAACTTTTTATGGGCAACTCCTCAACTTCCAAAGTTGAAGGACAAGGAAGGAAAGATTGTTCTCAAGATGACATCAGGAAAGGAACTCACTCTCAACAATGTGCTGCATGTACCGGACATTCGCAAGAATCTTGTTTCCGGATCTTTGTTGAGTAAGAATGGGTTTAGGCTAGTATTTGAGAGTGAATTTGTACTTACTAAGAATGAGATGTATGTAGGAAAAGGTTACATGTCTGATGGCCTTTTCAAGTTAAATGTAATGACCGTTGTACCCTCAGTTATTAATAATACTACATCTTCTTCTTACTTGCTTGAGTCTTCAAATTTATGGCATGGTAGACTAGGACATGTTAATTATGGATCTTTGCGTAGATTAATTAATATGGAATGTTTACCTAAATTTGACATTGATTCAAATCATAAATGTGAAATTTGTGTTGAGGCAAAATTATCTAAAACTCCTTTTCATTCAATTGAAAGAAGTACGGAACCACTTGAATTAATTCATAGTGACATTTGTGATTTTAAATCAATTCAAACCAGAGGTGGGAAAAAAGTATGTAATCACTTTTATAGATGACTATACTAGATATAGTTATTTATTTAATTCGAACCAAGGATGAAGCTTTGGAAACTTTCATTCAATATAAGAATGAAGTTGAAAATCAACTTGGTAAGAAAATCAAGAAACTTAGAAGTGATAGAGGTGGTGAATATGAATCACCTTTTGGTGAATTTTGTAAAGAACATGGAATAATTCATCAAACCACCGCTCCTTACTCACCTAGCAAAAATGAATTGCTGAAAGGAAAAATAGGACTTTAAAAGAAATGATGAATGCCATGTTAATCAGTTCTGGATTACCTCAGAACTTGTGGGGGGAAGCAATACTTTCTGCTAATTATATTTTAAATAAAATACCCGAAAGAAAGTGAATCAAACACCTTATGAATTGTGGCATGGAAGAGTACCATCCTACAAATACTTAAAAGTGTGGGGGTGTTTGGCTAAAGTGGCTATTCCTAATCCTAAAAAGACTAAGATAGGTCCTAAGACCATTGATTGCATTTTCATTGGTTATGCCAAGAATAGTAGTGCATATCGGTTTTTGATTCATAAATCAGAACATACCGAAATGCATGTAAATACTATTATTGAGTCTCGGAATGCATCTTTCTTTGAACATGTATTTCCAAAGAAGACTGGACAAGAGACTAGTACTAATAAAAGATCTTTTGATGCTATTACTAGTCAGGATCAAGAACATGATCAAGAACAAGAGTTAGATCAAAATGAGGAAGAGGAACTTAGGCGTAGTAAACGTGCTAGAACCTCAAAATCTTTTGGTCCAGATTTTCTAACATATTTGTTAGAAAATGAGCCTTTAACTTTTAAAGATGCTATGTCCAGTCCTGAAGCTCCTTTATGGAAAGAAGCTGTCAACAGTGAAGTTGAATCCATTGCAAAATCACACTTGGGAATTAGTGGACTTGCCACCAGGTTGTAAACCTCTTGGGTACAAGTGGATTTTCAAAAGAAAATTGAAAGCGGATGGATCAATAGACAAATACAAGGCAAGACTTGTAGTCAAAGGTTTTAGACAAAAAGAAGGTCTAGATTACTTTGACACATACTCACCGGTTACTAGAATAACATCCATTAGAATGCTAATTGCCATTGCATCTTATACAATCTAGAAATTCATCAAATGGATGTGAAAACCACTTTCTTAAATGGTGAGTTAAATGAAGAAATTTACATGGAACAACCAGAAGGTTTTTCTGTTCCAGGAAAAGAAAAGAAAGTGTGTAAATTGGTTAAATCATTATATGGATTTAAAACAAGCGCCAAACAATGGCATGAGAAATTTGACAAGGCAATGTGTCAAATGGATTTAAAATTAATGAGTGTGACAAATGTGTTATATTAAAAACACAGATAAAGGTTATGTCATTGTATGTCTTTATGTAGATGATATGCTCATCATTGGTAGTAATAATGACATGATTAAAACTACCAAGAAAATGTTGAATAAACATTTTGACATGAAAGACATGGGCATTGCTGATGTAATTCTTGGTATGAAAATTACCAAAACATCAGAAGGTTATACTTTGTCACAATCTCATTACATTGAGAAAATACTTGACAAATTCACCAAAGATGATGATCATCTTGCTAGAACTCCTGTAGATGTTAATTTGTATCTTTCTAAGAATGTACAGGAAAGTATTTCTCAATTGGAGTATGCCCAAATTATTGGAAGCTTAATGTACTTGATGAACTGCACTCGCCCAGATATAGCTTATGTAGTAAGTAAATTAAGTAGATATACGAGTAATCCGGGAGTAGAACATTGGAAAGCTATTATAAGGGTTCTAAGATATCTCCGATTTACTCGTCACATTGGGCTTAACTATACTAGATATCCAGCAGTACTTGAAGGATACTGTGATGCAAATTGGATATCGGATATAAGAGACTCAAAGTCCACTAGTGGGTATGTCTTTACTCTTGGTGGGGCAGCTGTATCTTGGAAATCTTCCAAACAGACTTGCATTGCTAGGTCTACTATGGAATCAGAATTCATAGCCTTAGACAAAGCAGGGAAAGAGACAGAATGGCTTCGCCACTTCCTTGAAGATATTCCAATTTGGCCAAAACCGATGCCTGCTATATGCATACATTGCGATAGTCAATCAGCTATAGGTAGAGCACAGAGTCATATGTATAACGGTAAGTCACGACACATTCGTCATCGACATAACACCGTGAGACAACTACTCTCTAATGGAATTATTTCCATAGAATATGTTAAGTCTAAAGACAACATAGCGGATCCACTAACCAAAGGGTTAGCAAGAGAGTTAGTTGAGAATTCATCGAGGGGAATGGGACTTAAGCCTATTAAATAAGAGTTACCACAACGGCAATCCAACCTAGTTGACTGGAGATCCCAAGATCTAGGTTCAAAGGGACAACCGAATTGTGATTGACTCAGAAGGATCACTGTGGAGTCCAACTCCTACCCATTTCTATGATGAAATAAGTGATGTTTGCAGCGATTTAGGTTAAGTAATACTTTTAATGATTCTTATATCTAGGTAAACCTAGTGGAGTATAGCAGGATACTTTTCATAAGAATCACCTATGTGAGTGTGAATTGGGCCGGTTCTGTGAGATTTGTGAAGGGCTACAATTCTCTAGAGCACTCATGAAAGACCAGGTTGTTCAGGGCCAAAATGAACACAATAGTGAGAACTAAACTGTGTCTGGGAATATACTGTGTGAGTTCTATTGTCTTGGTTTACACAAACGGCTGAACAGTTCAAGACATCATGTTCACTGGTTAGCTAGTAAATCCGATAGAGTCTCACAAGGGAAGGTTCAAAGCCAAAAGCTACCTACCCTTTGCAGAATATTTCCAATTTCTGTACTCTCTGTAATAGATCATGTTGTTGCATTTTCTCTCCGTCAAATTCCATTCATGTGGGGAATTGTTGGAAAATTGGTTTACATATAAGGCATATTTTGGGCCGACTTTGAGCCCAAATATTGAGTGGGCCCCAAACGTTGTTTGGGGTGGGTCCGAAGAGGTGAAGACAAAATGTCAAAAACCATTTATGAGTGAATGGAAAGTTGACGTAGGTTTTGGGTCTAACATTAATTTTCTAGATAAAATTCTTTTGAATTTTTTCAATAAAAATTAGTGTGGGAATTTAATTTAATTCTAAATTCAAATTTTGGATTCCTAAGTGGTTTCTTAAAGTTTGTAATTTTAGAATTTAATTTAATTCTAAATTTAAATTTTAGGTTCCTTAAATATTTCCTAAAGTTTGTACCTCTTTATTTATTTATTTAAACTATTTCATTAGTTTATATATATATATATATATATATATTTTAAATAGTTTAATTAAATAAATAATAGTTCCCAACAGTTCCACTAACGGAACAATTTTAAATTGTTTGAAAATTTGGTCAAACGGTCAAAATTTGTTTGATTTAAAAAAGTGCACCTGTTCATGGGTTTTGTGCACCTTTTCACAATCGTTTTGGACCTGTTCGGGGCAGTGTTGTTGCCTATATATACTGCCATAAATCTAGTAATTAATCATCCGAAAAAATCAGTCTGATTTTGGTCTTTGGTTGTCCTAAATTCTGCATTTTTTCATTATTCTTCATATTAGTTTTAGTATAAATTTCAGAGACTTAGTACACAGGTTTGGTTCGCCGAACAAATTGTTTGGAGTACTACTACAATTTGTGAAGATCATTGTATCCTGGGAGATAGACGCCACTCAACCGTAAGTACCTTAGCGGGGTGAATCTGTCTTAAGGACAGAGTGTTACACACTCGACTTGGTCTTAATTTTGATTCAGTTCAATAAATAAATCCGGTATGTAATTTATTTATTTTGTTTGAATTTATTTCAAGTTATTTTATTTACACAGAAGATTGTTCCAACAATCTTCTGTGTAAATAAAATAACTTAGGGTAAAACGGTCATTACATTTAACTTGAAAAGGCCATCAGACATGTAACATTTTCCTACATACATCCCATTCTTAGTAAGTACAAATTTATCACTCTCAAATACTAGCCTAAACCCATTCTTACTCAACAAAGATCCGGAAACAAGATTTTTGCGAATGTCCGGTACATGCAGCACATTGTTGAGAGTGAGTTCCTTTCCAGATGTCATCTTGAGTACAATCTTTCTTTGTCCTTCAACTTTGGAAGTTGAGGAGTTGCCCATAAAGAGTTGTTCACCATTGTCCACTATAGAATAAGATGTGAACATCTTTTTATCGGCACAAATATGGCGAGTAGCACCAGTGTCCACCCACCATTCTTTAGGATTTCCGACAAGATTTGCCTCGGAAACAACTGCAGAAAGATTGATATCAACTATACCATTGGAAATATTGTCCACTTTAGTCATGTGGGCTTGAGCAGGCTTCTTGCTTGTTCTTCTTTTGCTTTTGCCTTTGCTACGGCAATCTTTGGCCCGATGTCCCTCTTTGTCACAGATGTAACATTGCCATTAAACTTGTACTTTTTATTATCCCCCCCTTTAGAGCCTCGTGATGAACTTTCTCCAGAAGAGTTTCGTTTCTTGGTTTTTGAAGCATGTTCCACCACATTTGCCTTAGACTCCATAGGAAGCTTACCAGCCCGCTTTTCAGAATTGCGGTTGTCCTCCTCAATCCTCAAACGCACAATTAACTCGTCCATAGAAATTTCTTTGCGCTTGTGTTTGAGGTAGTTCTTGAATTCCTTCCAGCCTTTTGGTAATTTTTCAATTAAGGCTGCAACTTGGAAGGATTCACTGAGAGACATACCTTCTGCGTGAATGTCATGCAGAATGAGTTGGAAATCTTGAGCTTGGCTGATCACAGTTTTTGAATCAACCATTACAAAATCTAGGAATCTGCCAACCACAAATTTCTTTGAACCGACATCTTCCGTTTTGTACTTTTTCTCCAACGATTCCCAAAGTTCCTTTGCTGTCTTGATTGGACTGTAGACGTTGTATAATGTGTTGTCAAGTCCGTTCAAGACGTAATTTCGGCAAAGGAAATCGGCATGTTTCCAAGCATCAATCGCAGCAACCACTTGCTGGTCGGTTTCATCCTCTTTTAGGATAGGAGCATCTTCACGGAGAAAACGAGCCAGGTTCAGAGTTGTAAGATAGAACAACATTTTCTGTTGCCATCTTTTAAAGTCAGTTCCTGAGAACTTCTCTGGCTTTTTACCGTGATTTACTGGTACTGTCATCACAGGAGAGGGGGTTGGTGAAATCGCAGCCACCACAGTAGTACTTGTTTGGACATTTGTTTCAGTAGCCATCAATTCTAATTTATAAAACAAAATTATAATTAGAATTTACACTACACAGAAAATTAAACCAAATGCACAGATTTAAATTTCTGTGTGGAATTAATTTGTTTAAATAAATTTTATTTTATTTTTAAATTAATTGGAAAATAAAAGTTACATTCTTGTTTCTTTTATTTTTACAGAATTTAATTTCTTGTGTGGAATTAATTTGGTTAAATAAAATTTTATTTTATTTCCAAATTAATTAGATAATAAAAGTTATATTCTTATTTCTTTTATTTTACAGAATTTAATTTTCTGTGTGGAATTATTTTGGTTAAATAAAATTTTATTTATTTCCAAATTAATTGAAAAATAAAAGTTATAGTTTTTATTTCTTTTATTTTCTGTGTGGAATTAATTTGTTTAAATAAAATTTTATTTTATTTTCAAATTAATTGGATAATAAAAGTTATATTTTAAGATTGTTGGAATAATCTTCTGTGTAAATAAAATAACTTGAAATAAATTTAAACAAAATAAATAAATTACATACCAGATTTAATTATTGAACCGAATCAAAATTAAGACCAAGTCGAGTATGTAACACTCTGTCCTTAAGACAGATTCGCCCTGCTAAGGTACTTACGGTTGAGTGGCGTCTATCTCCCAGGATACAATGATCTTCACAAATTGTAGTAGTACTCCAAACAATTTGTACTAAAACCTGTGTACTACCTCTCTGAAATTTATGCTAAAACTAATATGAAGAATAATGAAAAAATGCAGAATTTAGGACAACCAAAGACCAAAATCAGACTGATTTTTTCGGATGATTAATTACTGGATTTATGGCAGTATATATAGGCAACAACACTGCCCCGAACAGGTCCAAAACAATTGTGAAAAGGTGCACAAAACCCATGAACAGGTGCACTTCTTTAAATCAAACAAATTTTGACCGTTTGACCAAATTTTCAAACAATTGAAAATTGTTCCGTTAGTGGAACTGTTGGGAACTATTATTTATTTAAAACTATTTAAAATATAATATATATATATATATTAAACTAATGAAATAGTTAAATAAATAAATAAATAAAGAGGTACAAACTTCAGGAAACATTTAAGGAACCTAAAATTTAAATTTAGAATTAAATTAAATTCTAAAATTACAAACTTTAAGAAACCACTTAGGAATCCAAAATTTGAATTTAGAATTAAATTAAATTCCCACACTAATTTTTATTGAAAAAATTCAAAAGAATTTTATCTAGAAAATTAATGTTAGACCCGAAAACAACGTCATCTTCCCATTCACTCAAAAATGGTTTTGACGTTCCGTCTTCACCGTGTGACTTGCCATACGGCAAGGAACACTTCACCTCTTCGAACCCACCCCAAAAGGTGTTTGGGGTCCACCCAAAATGGGCTCAAAATTATGCCTATATAAAACCATTTTCCAACAATCCCCCACATGAATGGAATTTGACGGAGAAAAAATGTAACAACATGATCTAATTACAGAGAGTACAGAAATTGAAAATATTCTGCAAAAGATAGGTAGCTTTTGGCTTTGAACCTTCCCTTGTGAGACACTATCGGATTTACTAGCTAACCAGTGAACATGATGTCTTGAACTGTTCAGCCGTTTGTGTAAACCAAGACAATAGAACTCACACAGTATATTCCCAGACACAGTTTAGTTCTCACTATTGTGTTCATTTTGCCCTGAACAACCTGGTCTTCATGAGTGCTCTAGAGAATTGTAGCCCTTCACAAATCTCACAGAACCGGCCCAGTTCACACTCACATAGGTGATTCTTATGAAGAGTATCCTGCCATACTCCACTAGGTTTTCCTAGATATAAGAATCATTAAAAGTATTACTTAACCTAAAACGCTGCAGACATCACTATTTCATCATAGAAATGGGTAGGAGTTAGACTCTCCAGTGATCCTTCTGAGTCAATCACAACTCGGTTGTCCCTTTGAACCTAGATCTTGGGATCTCCAGTCAACTAGGTTGGGTTGCCGTTGTGGTAACTCTTATTTAATAGGCTTAAGTCCCATTCCCCTCGATGAATTCTCAACTAACTCTCTTGCTAACCCTTTGGTTAGTGGATCCGCTATGTTGTCTTTAGACTTTACATATTCTATGGAAATAATTCCATTAGAGAGTAGTTGTCTTACGGTGTTATGTCGACGACGAATGTGTCGTGACTTACCGTTATACATATGACTCTGTGCTCTACCAATTGTTGATTGACTATCACAATGTATGCATATAGCAGGAACCGGTTTTGGCCATATTGGAATATCTTCAAGGAAGTGGCGAAGCCATTTGCCTCTTCCCCAGCTTTGTCTAAGGCTATGAACTTTGATTCCATAGTAGACCTAGCAATGCAAGTCTGTTTGGAAGATTTCCAAGATACAGCTGCCCCACCAAGAGTAAAGACATACACACTAGTGGACTTTGAGTCTCTTGTATCCGATATCCAATTTGCATCACAGTATCCTTCAAGTACTGCTGGATATCTAGTATAATTAAGCCCAATGTTACGAGTAAATCGGAGATATCTAAGAACCCTTATAATTGCTTTCCAGTGTTCTACTCCCGGATTACTTGTATATCTACTTAATTTACTTACTGCATAAGCTATATCTGGGCGAGTGCAGTTCATCAAGTACATTAAGCTTCCAATAATTTGGGCATACTCTAATTGAGAAATACTTTCCTGTATATTCTTAGAAAGATACAAATTAACATCTACAGGAGTTCTAGCAAGATGATAATCATTTTTGCTGAATTTGTCAAGTATTTTCTCAATGTAATGAGATTGTGACAAAGTATAACCTTCTGATGCTTTGGTAATTTTGATACCAAGAATTACATCAGCAATGCCCATGTCCTTCATGTCAAAATGTTTATTCAACATTTTCTTGGTAGTTTTAATCATGTCATTATTACTACCTATGGTGAGCATATCATCTACATAAAGACATACAATGACATAACCTTTGTCTGTGTTTTTAATATAAACGCATTTGTCACACTCATTAATTTTAAATCCATTTGACATCATTGCCTTGTCAAATTTCTCATGCCATTGTTTTGGCGCTTGTTTTAAACCATATAATGATTTAACCAATTTACACACTTTCTTTTCTTTTCCTGGAACAGAAAAACCTTCTGGTTGTTCCATGTAAATTTCTTCATTTAACTCACCATTTAAGAAAGCGGTTTTCACATCCATTTGATGAATTTCTAGATTGTATAGAGATGCAATGGCAATTAGCATTCTAATGGATGTTATTCTAGTAACTGGTGAGTATGTGTCAAAGTAATCTAGACCTTCTTTTTGTCTAAAACCTTTGACTACAAGTCTTGCCTTGTATTTGTCTATTGATCCATCCGCTTTCAATTTTCTTTTGAAAATCCACTTGTACCCAAGAGGTTTACAACCTGGTGGCAAATCCACCAATTCCCAAGTGTGATTTTGCAAGATGGATTCAACTTCACTGTTGACAGCTTCTTTCCATAAAGGAGCTTCAGGACTGGACATAGCCTCTTTAAAAGTTAAAGGCTCATTTTCTAACAAATATGTTAGAAAATCTGGACCAAAAGATTTTGAGGTTCTAGCACGTTTACTACGCCTAGGTTCCTCTTCCTCATTTTGATCTAACTCTTGTTCTTGATTATGTTCTTGATCCTGACTAGTAATAGCATCATGAGATCTTTTAATGTTACTAGTCTCTTGTCCAGTCTTATTTGGAAATACATGTTCAAAGAATGATACATTCCGAGACTCAATAATAGTATTTACATGCATTTCGGAATGTTCTGATTTATGAATCAAAAACCGATATGCACTACTATTCTTAGCATAACCAATGAAAATGCAATCAATGGTCTTAGACCTATCTTAGTCTTTTTAGGACTAGGAATAGCCACTTTAGCCAAACACCCCCACACTTTTAAGTATTTGTAGGATGGTACTCTTCCATGCCACAATTCATAAGGTGTTTGATTATTTTCTTTCGGGGTACTTTATTTAAAAATAATTAGCAGAAAGTATTGCTTCCCCCCACAAGTTCTGAGGTAATCCAGAACTGATTAACATGGCATTCATCATTTCTTTTAAAGTCCTATTTTTCCTTTCAGCAATTCCATTTTGCTGAGGTGAGTAAGGAGCGGTGGTTTGATGAATTATTTCATGTTCTTTACAAAATTCACCAAAAGGTGATTCATATTCACCACCTCTATCACTTCTAAGTTTCTTGATTTTCTTACCAAGTTGATTTTCAACTTCATTCTTATATTGAATGAAAGTTTCCAAAGCTTCATCCTTGGTTCGAATTAAATAAATATAACTATATCTAGTATAGTCATTTACATACTTTTTTCCACCTCTGGTTTGAATTGATTTAAAATCACAAATGTCACTATGAATTAATTCAAGTGGTTCCGTACTTCTTTCAATTGAATGAAAAGGAGTTTTAGATAATTTTGCCTCAACACAAATTTCACATTTATGATTTGAATCAATGTTAAATTTAGGTAAACATTTCATATTAATTAATCTACGCAAAGATCCAAAATTAACATGTCCTAGTCTACCATGCCATAAATTAGAAGACTCAAGCAAGTAAGAAGAAGATGTAGTATTATTAATAACTGAGGGTACAACGGTCATTACATTTAACTTGAAAAGGCCATCAGACATGTAACCTTTTCCTACATACATCTCATTCTTAGTAAGTACAAATTTATCACTCTCAAATACTAGCCTAAACCCATTCTTACTCAAAAAAGATCCGGAAACAAGATTCTTGTGAATGTCCGGTACATGCAGCACATTGTTGAGAGTGAGTTTCTTTCCTGATGTCATCTTGAGAACAATCTTTCCTTGTCCTTCAACTTTGGAAGTTGAGGAGTTGCCCATAAAAAGTTGTTCACCATTGTCCACTGTAGAGTAAGATGTGAACATCTTTTTGTCGGCACAAATATGGCGAATAGCACCAGTGTCCACCCACTATTCTTTAGGATTTTCGACAAGATTTGCCTCGGAAACAACTGTAGAAAGATTGATGTCATCTACACCATTGGAAATCTTGTCTATAGCGACCCCGGTCTTTTCCCATTTGATTACTGTATCCGGACTTATGTTCCGTAGATTATATTACCATATTGTTGTTGTTGTTGTCTTGTAATTCTTCAGTTGTGAGTTATGGAATATGTTGGGCAGGTTAATTGCAGGTTGGTTGGGTTTAGAAACCAATAGTTGATGTTCAATTTTTGGGTTGGTCGCTCGAGCGAGCTCTTCTTCGCTCGAGCGAGGTTTTGATTTTAGTTCTTCGCTCGAGCCAGGGTCTCTTCGCTCGAGCGAGCTTTGCGTCCAGTACATAGACCTGATAGCAGTGTTTGTTGGCTCGAGCGAGCTTTCTTCGCTCGAGCGAGCTGTTTTGCTTTTGGCTCGAGCGAGCATCTCTTCGCTCGAGCGAGGCTTTCTTGTGTCTGGTCGCTCGAGCGACCAGGTCTTCGCTCGAGCGAGCCTGTCCAGTATTTAAGTGTAACAGCGGGATTTTTAGGGCAGTTTTTCATTCTTTTTGATCTCAAACCCTAAAGTCCGACCTTTCTTCTTCTCTAAACACCTTTTCTCCTAGGTTTGATCTAGTTAGGGTGTGTTTCTACCCTAGTTCTTTTACAAATAAGATAGAGGAGAGTGAGGGCTTCCATTTAATCTGAGCAGTTGTCAGTTTGGAGCACTTTGGAGTTTCGAGCATCTTCTTCATCATCTTTTTGGGCTATTTCTTCGAGGTAGGGATTTCCTACTCCATTTATATGTTTTAATCCTAAGTGTTAGTATTTTGGTATGTGGGGGTAGTTTGGTAATTTTGGAAGAAACCTTAGGGTTTTGGTTTAGAGTAATTTGTACAATTAATTTAAAGGAATAATGTGGAATTTGGTTTAATTCATGGAATTGGGAAATTTAATGAATTGATGATATATATTTGGGGTAGTTTAATTATTTACTTTTGGGAATGTTAAATTTACATTCATTGATATATTTATTTCTTGTTAGAAATAACTGTTTTGGGCTATCGGTGGAGGATAGCCATTGATTGTTGTAGACCTTGCATGCGGCTTAGGTATAACTGGAATTGAGTCAATTGTTTGACTGTGGAGTTAATACAGAACATTTGTGTGTTAATTATGTGTTGTATATGGCAATTGTGTGTTTTATTGCATATGCATTGGTTTTGGAGGAGATAGGGGATGAACTCCACGGTTTAGGGGAAGATAGGGGATGGACCTCTAAACCGGATTTATTGGGAGGAGATAGGGGATGGACTCCAGTAGCATCACTCTTATGTGTGCTTAGTGATTAATAGATATATTTCTATTTATTGTTGATATGATACATCACTAAAATGTGTATCAGTTGGGAAGTATGGAAGTGAATTGGTTATGATTGATACAATACCAACTTGTGTATTTGTTATGGTTAGGTCTAACTTGAATTGTTATTCCTGTTGAATTGGAAGTATTGTTAATAAAAGATGAAACCCCGTTGAGTTATTTGGCCAGGTTCTGAGCCATAAGTGGAAAGTAAAATGTGCCATAGACAATGTGTCATAGGCAGTATAGACATTCGTGTCATGAATATTGTAACTTGATTATAGTGTGTTAACCATGTATCAGATGCTAATGCTTTAGTTATTGCTTATGCTTGGTTTAGTATGTCTCTACTGGGCTGTGGCTCACCCTATATGGGAACTTTATTTTTCAGGTTCAGGTGGTTCACTCCCTCCAAGGACTTAGCTTGTGAGGAATTGAATTTGAAGACTTGTTTTATTTTATTTGGTTTATTTGAACATTGTAATCCTTCAAGCCTAGGGCTTTATCTGTTTTGAGTTAGAACTCAGTAAATTGTGTCCAAGTGTTGGCTTGGCAAGATGTAAGCCCGTAGGGCATTTATTCTGATGTTTTATTTCATAATACTCTGATGGATGGATTTATATTATTGTTTTAATATAATAATGCATGATTATATTATTTATTTTGGGTTTATTTTGAGGGCGTTACAACTTGGTATCAGAGCGTACCGGGTTTGAATACTTTGGGTACGTGGGAAGTGATTAGTATCACAATGGGTTCGTCTCGTTTGATAGAGACTTAGTGTAATGATTGCATGCTTATATATACATGTTTATGTGATTATGTGGGTATGGAATGTAGTTTCTAGATATTGATTGGATCCTTGAGTTTCTAGTAGTCTTGTTGGAAAGGCACTTGATCAATGCTGCTTCCAACCGGAACTATAGTAACCCTTTGGGACTATCATTATCCAGGAATGAAATTCGTAGGTGCTTATGTGATTATGTGCTTACGTGGTGTGATTCATTGTTGTCCAATGCATTAGGACGTGAGTGTTTAACTTCGGCACATTTATTAATGTGCTAACGTCTTTGTTTCCTTTAATAGGATGTCAGGACGAGGACAAGGTCGCGGTAGGCGCGGTAGACAGGCTAGGCAGGAAGTGCCTATACCGGAGGAGATTCCGGCAGTTCAGGAGGGTGTTGGCCAGGCCAATGTGGCCGAGCCAGTAGGACAGCCGTTTTTGGGCGCTTTGGCCCAAGAGATAGCAGGGGCATTTCAGGCATCAGTTGACATTCTGAGGGCTGCGAATCCAGCCCAGGTAGTTCCAGCCCCGGTAGTTGCTGCAGATGCAGGGCCTTCTTTTCTGAAGAGGGAGTTTTTCCGGTCTCAACCGGACGTGTTTGTAGGTGATCCTAGCGAGCCGCTTAAGGCAGACGAATGGCTCGAACAGACAACGAAAACGTTTGAGATGCTTGGCATCGAAGACGAGGGGTTGAAGGTGACCTTGGCATCTTTCCAGCTGAAAGGGGATGCGGGTCAGTGGTGGAAATTCATTAAGGCTCGTGTTGGAGGTACATGGGAGGCGTTTGTGAATGCTTTTCAGGAGAAGTACCTGTCTCCAGCTGTTCAGGAGACGTTGAGAGATCAGTTCTGCCAGCTGAAGCAGAATAGTTCATCAGTGGCTGAGTTTGAGGCCTTATTTACTAGTTTGTCCAGGTTCGCACCTGAGTTAGTGGCGTCCGAGGAACGTCGGTGTATAGAGTTCGAGAAGAAGTTGAGGCGCGGCCTCAAATTGAGAATGGTGCCGACTATGATTAGGGATTTTGGGCGTTTGGTTGATGCAGCAGCTCATACTGAGATTGCGATGCGGGAGGAGGAAGTAGGGCAGAAAGGCTCCAAGAGGAGTCAGGATGGTCAGGGCGATGGCAGGAGGCAGAGAGGTTTCACTCCTCAGCAGCCTCAGAGTAGCTTCTCTAGGTCTACTTTTCCTGTGCCGAGTGCTGGTTCAGGGAAAGGCAGTCAGGGAGACATCACTTGCTTCAAGTGTGGCCAGCTGGGTCACAAGTCTCCAGTTTGTCCTCAGAGGGGAGGAGTACAGAGAGCAGCATCTTCTTCGGCTCGATCTCAGAGCCAGAGTCTGAGTAGAGGTCAGCCGCTCTCTTGTTTTCAGTGCGGTCAGCCGGGGCACATGAAGAGGTTTTGCCCTCAGTTGGGTGGCACATCTGGTGCATCTAGTTTGAGGCAGACTCAGGGTCAGCAGCCAGCTCAGTCGGGTCAGGCCTCGAGGGCCAATCAGGGGGCTTCTTCGTCCCAGTCTGTGCAACAGTCTACTGCTCCGAGGGGTGAGCAGGTTGATCAGAGGTCGTCTGGGCGCGTGTATGCTGTTACCGCGCAGGATCTAGTACCGGCTCCGTCTGTTGTGAGAGGTACCTTCTTGTTTTGCAATTCAGTTGCTAGTGTTCTGATTGATACGGGTGCATCTCATTCCTTTGTGTCTGCTGCATTTGCATCTATTTTGGAGTTGGAGTTAGCTCAGTTAGCATCTCCTATTTGTGTAGTGTCGCCTCTTGGGGGTGAGTTGATTTTGAAACAAGGTGTTAGGGGTTGTGATATAGAGGTCGATGATCAATAAATAAATCCGGTATGGAATTTATTTATTTTGTTTGAATTTATTTCAAGTTATTTTATTTACACAGAAGATTGTTCCAACAATCTTAAGACAGATCGAATTATTCTGTTTACAGAATTTTTCGTTTGTTTCCTTTTTTCTTCTGTAAATAATTTCGAAAGAAAATTATTTTCTGTGGATTTACAAAATAATATTCTGGTTGGAAAAACAAATAGTGATTATATGCTATTTGACAGATAGTAGTAATATACTGTCTCTTTTCTTTGACAACAACTAGTAGTACGATACTGGTGTCATTAACAATTCAGAATATATTTTTGTGGAATTTTTTCAGAAATTAATTTTGGGTTTTAGAAATTATTTTCTGAGTTTTCATTAATTAAAATTCTGTTTTCAGTATTTTAATTATTGGAGTGTAACAAGAGATTTAATTTTGTGTGAAATTTGGTTAAATAAAATTTTATTTTATTTCCAAATTAATTGAAAAATAAAAGTTATATTCTTATTTCTTTTATTTTACAGAATTTAATTTCTTTGTGGAATTAATTTGGTTAAATAAAATTTTATTTTATTTCCAAATTAATTGAAAAATAAAAGTTATATTTATTTCTTTTATTTTACAGAATTTAATTTTCTGTGTGGAATTAATTTGTTTAAATAAAATTTTATTTTATTTTCAAATTAATTGGAAAATAAAAGTTACATTCTTGTTTCTTTTATTTTTACAGAATTTAATTCTGTGCATTTGGTTTAATTTTCTGTGTAGTGTAAATTCTAATTATAATTTTGTTTTATAAATTAGAATTGATGGCTACTGAAACAAATGCCCAAACAAGTACTACTGTGGTGGCTGCGATTGCACCAACCCCCTCTCCTGTGATGACAGTACCGGTAAATCACGGTGAAAAGCCAGAGAAGTTCTCAGGAACTGACTTTAAAAGATGGCAACAGAAAATGTTGTTCTATCTTACAACTCTGAACCTGGCTCGTTTCCTCCGTGAAGATGCTCCTATCCTGAAAAGGATGAAACCGACCGGCAAGTGGTTGCTGCGGTTGATGCTTGGAAACATGCCGATTTCCTTTGCCGGAATTACGTCTTGAACGGACTTGACAACACATTATACAACGTCTACAGTCCAATCAAGACAGCAAAGGAACTTTGGGAATCGTTGGAGAAAAAGTACAAAACGGAAGATGCCGGCTCAAAGAAATTTGTGGTTGGCAGATTCCTGGATTTTGTAATGGTTGATTCAAAAACTGTGATCAGCCAAGCTCAAGATTTCCAACTCATTCTGCATGACATTCACGCAGAAGGTATGTCTCTCAGTGAATCCTTCCAAGTTGCAGCCTTAATTGAAAAATTACCAAAAGGCTGGAAGGAATTCAAGAACTACCTCAAACACAAGCGCAAAGAAATTTCTATGGACGAGTTAATTGTGCGTTTGAGGATTGAGGAGGACAACCGCAATTCTGAAAAGCGGGCTGGTAATCCTATGGAGTCTAAGGCAAATGTGGTGGAACATGCTTCAAAAACCAAGAAACGTAAGTCTTCTGGAGAAAGTTCATCACAAGGCTCTAAAGGGGGGATAATAAAAAGTACAAGTTTAATGGCAAATGTTACATCTGTGACAAAGAGGGACATCGGGCCAAAGATTGCCGTAGCAAAGGCAAAAGCAAAAGAAGAACAAGCAAGAAGCCTGCTCAAGCCCATATGACGAAGTGGACAAATTTCCAATGGTGTAGATGACATCAATCTTTCTGCAGTTGTTTCCGAGGCAAATCTTGTCGGAAATCCTAAAGAATGGTGGGTGGACACTGGTGCTACTCGCCATATTTGTGCCGACAAAAAGATGTTCACATCTTATTCTACAGTGGACAATGGTGAACAACTTTTTATGGGCAACTCCTCAACTTCCAAAGTTGAAGGACAAGGAAAGATTGTTCTCAAGATGACATCAGGAAAGGAACTCACTCTCAACAATGTGCTGCATGTACCGGACATTCGCAAGAATCTTGTTTCCGGATCTTTGTTGAGTAAGAATGGGTTTAGGCTAGTATTTGAGAGTGATAAATTTGTACTTACTAAGAATGGGATGTATGTAGGAAAAGGTTACATGTCTGATGGCCTTTTCAAGTTAAATGTAATGACCGTTGTACCCTCAGTTATTAATAATACTACATCTTCTTCTTACTTGCTTGAGTCTTCAAATTTATGGCATGGTAGACTAGGACATGTTAATTATGGATCTTTGCGTAGATTAATTAATATGGAATGTTTACCTAAATTTGACATTGATTCAAATCATAAATGTGAAATTTGTGTTGAGGCAAAATTATCTAAAACTCCTTTTCATTCAATTGAAAGAAGTACGGAACCACTTGAATTAATTCATAGTGACATTTGTGATTTTAAATCAATTCAAACCAGAGGTGGGAAAAAAGTATGTAATCACTTTTATAGATGACTATACTAGATATAGTTATATTTATTTAATTCGAACCAAGGATGAAGCTTTGGAAACTTTCATTCAATATAAGAATGAAGTTGAAAATCAACTTGGTAAGAAAATCAAGAAACTTAGAAGTGATAGAGGTGGTGAATATGAATCACCTTTTGGTGTTTTGTAAAGAACATGGAATAATTCATCAAACCACCGCTCCTTACTCACCTCAGCAAAATGGAATTGCTGAAAGGAAAAATAGGACTTTAAAAGAAATGATGAATGCCATGTTAATCAGTTCTGGATTACCTCAGAACTTGTGGGGGAAGCAATACTTTCTGCTAATTATATTTTAAATAAAGTACCCCGAAAGAAATAAATCAAACACCTTATGAATTGTGGCATGGAAGAGTACCATCCTACAAATACTTAAAAGTGTGGGGGTGTTTGGCTAAAGTGGCTATTCCTAGTCCTAAAAAGACTAAGATAGGTCCTAAGACCATTGATTGCATTTTCATTGGTTATGCCAAGAATAGTAGTGCATATCGGTTTTTGATTCATAAATCAGAACATTCCGAAATGCATGTAAATACTATTATTGAGTCTCGGAATGCATCATTCTTTGAACATGTATTTCCAAAAAGACTGGACAAGAGACTAGTACATAAAAGATCTTGATGCTATTACTAGTCAGGATCAAGAACATGATCAAGAACAAGAGTTAGATCAAAATGAGGAAGAGGAACCTAGGCGTAGTAAACGTGCTAGAACCTCAAAATCTTTTGGTCCAGATTTTCTAACATATTTGTTAGAAAATGAGCCTTTAACTTTTAAAGAGGCTATGTCCAGTCCTGAAGCTCCTTTATGGAAAGAAGCTGTCAACAGTGAAGTTGAATCCATCTTGCAAAATCACACTTGGGAATTAGTGGACTTGCCACCAGGTTGTAAACCTCTTGGGTACAAGTGGATTTTCAAAAGAAAATTGAAAGCGGATGGATCAATAGACAAATACAAGGCAAGACTTGTAGTCAAAGGTTTTAGACAAAAAGAAGGTCTAGATTACTTTGACACATACTCACCGGTTACTAGAATAACATCCATTAGAATGCTAATTGCCATTGCATCTCTATACAATCTAGAAATTCATCAAATGGATGTTAAAACCGCTTTCTTAAATGGTGAGTTAAATGAAGAAATTTACATGGAACAACCAGAAGGGTTTTCTGTTCCAGGGAAAGAAAAGAAAGTGTGTAAATTGGTTAAATCATTATATGGTTTAAAACAAGCGCCAAAGCAATGGCATGAGAAATTTGACAAGGCAATGATGTCAAATGGATTTAAAATTAATGAGTGTGACAAATGTGTTTATATTAAAAACACAGACAAAGGTTATGTCATTGTATGTCTTTATGTAGATGATATGCTCATCATAGGTAGTAATAATGACATGATTAAAACTACCAAGAAAATGTTGAATAAACATTTTGACATGAAGGACATGGGCATTGCTGATGTAATTCTTGGTATGAAAATTACCAAAACATCAGACAATACTTTTCACAATCTCATTACATTGAAAAAATACTTGACAAATTCAGCAAATAATGATCATCTTGCTTAGAACTCCTGTAGATGTTAATTTGTATCTTTCTAAGAATATACAGGAAAATATTTCTCAATTAGATATGCCCCAAATTATTGGAAGCTTAAATGTACTTGATGAACTGCACTCACCCAGATATAGCTTATGCAGTAAGTAAATTAAGTAATATACGAGTAATCGGAGTAGAACACTGGAAAGCAATTATAAGGGTTCTTAGATATCTCCGATTTACTCTTAACATTGGCTTAATTATACTAGATAGCCAGCAGTACTTGAAGGATACTGTGATGCAAATTGGATATCGGATACAAAGACTCAAAGTCCACTAGTGGGTATGTCTTTACTCTTTGGGGGCAGCTGTATCTTAAAATCTTTCCAAACAGACTTGCATTGCTAGGTCTACTATGGAATCAGAGTTCATAGCCTTAAACAAAGCTGGGGAAGAGACAGAATGGCTTCGCCACTTCCTTGAAGATATTCCAATATGGCCAAAACCGGTTCCTGCTATATGCATACATTGTGATAGTCAATCAGCAATTGGTAGAGCACAGAGTCATATGTATAACGGTAAGTCACGACACATTCTTCGTCGACATAACACCGTAAGACAACTACTCTCTAATGGAATTATTTCCATAGAATATGTTAAGTCTAAAGACAACATAGCGGATCCACTAACCAAAGGGTTAGCAAGAGAGTTAGTTGAGAATTCATCGAGGGGAATGGGACTTAAGCCTATTAAATAAGAGTTACCACAATGGCAACCCAACCTAGTTGACTGGAGATCCCAAGATCTAGGTTCAAAGGGACAACCGAGTTGTGATTGACTCAGAAGGATCACTGGGGAGTCTAACTCCTACCCATTTCTATGATGAAATAGTGATGTCTGCAGCGTTTTAGGTTAAGTAATACTTTTAATGATTCTTATATCTAGGAAAACCTAGCGGAGTATGGCAGGATACTCTTCATAAGAATCACCTATGTGAGTGTGAACTGGGCCGGTTCTGTGAGATTTGTGAAGGGCTACAATTCTCTAGAGCACTCATGAAGACCAGGTTGTTCAGGCCAAATGAACACAATAGTGAGAACTAACTGTGTCTGGGATTATACTTGTGAGTTCTATTGTCTTGGTTTACACAAACGGCTGAACAGTTCAAGACATCATGTTCACTTTAGCTAGTAAATCCGATAGTGTCTCACAATGGAAGGTTCAAAGCCAAAAGCTACCTATCCTTTGCAGAATATTTTCAATTTCTGTACTCTCTGTAATTAGATCATGTTGTTGCATTTTCTCTCCGTCAAATTCCATTCATGTGGGGGATTGTTGGAAAATGGTTTTATATAGGCATAATTTTGAGCCCATTTTGGGTGGACCCCAAACACCTTTTGGGGTGGGTCCGAAGAGGTGAAATGTTCCTTGCCGCGTGGCAAGTCACACGGTGAAGACGGAACGTCAAAACTATTTTTGAGTGAATGGGAAGATGACGTTGTTTTCGGGTCTAACATTAATTTTCTAGATAAAATTCTTTTGAATTTTTCAATAAAAATTAGTTGGGAATTTAATTTAATTCTAAATTCAAATTTTGGATTCCTAAGTGGTTTCTTAAAGTTTGTAATTTTAGAATTTAATTTAATTCTAAATTTAAATTTTAGGTTCCTTAAATGTTTCCTAAAGTTTGTACCTCTTTATTTATTTATTTATTTAACTATTTCATTAGTTATAATATATAATATATTTTTTTTAAATAGTTTAATTAAATAAATAATAGTTCCCAACAGTTCCACTAACGGAACAATTTTCAATTGTTTGAAAATTTGGTCAAACGGTCAAAATTTGTTTGATTTAAAGAAGTGCACCTGTTCATGGGTTTTGTGCACCTTTTCACAATTGTTTTGGACCTGCTCGGGGCAGTGTTGTTGCCTATATATACTGCCATAAATCCAGTAATTAATCATCCGAAAAAATCAGTCTGATTTTGGTCTTTGGTTGTCCTAAATTCTGCATTTTTTCATTATTCTTCATATTAGTTTTAGTATAAATTTCAGAGAGTTAGTACACAGGTTTGGTTCGCCGAACAAATTGTTTGGAGTACTACTACAATTTGTGAAGATCATTGTATCTTGGGAGATAGACGCCACTCAACCGTAAGTACCGTAGCGGGACGAATCTGTCTTAAGGACAGAGTGTCCCACACTCGACTTGGTCTTTATTTTTATTCGGTTTGATAAATAAATCTGGTATGTTATTTATTTATTTTGTTTGAGTTTTTCAAGTTTTATTTTATTTACATAGGAGATTGTTCCAACACAAAGTGCTTCCCGTGGGGATATATATGTGATAGACTACTATATATATATATATATATATATTCACTACAACAAAAAGCATTTTTGGCAACGTTTTTAAGCAACCAAACAAAAATTTAGTCGCCAAAGATACATAATTGGCGACAAAATATTTATGGCCTCTAAAAACTAAACTTTTGGCGACGAATTTAAATTTTTAGTTGTTGTTGAGTTTGGCGCCAAGTGAAAATTCTGCGTGGGAGCACTAAAAAATTCTCGGCGACCAAATTAATTTATGGCGACAGAAATTTTAGTCGCCAATTGTATTTGTTTGGCGACAAACATTATTTGGTCACCGAAATTTGAATGATATTTATGGCAACCGAATTAATTTGGTCACCAATAAATTATTTGTCTTTGCCCAAATTTTTTATTGCCAAAAATAGTTGACTGAACATTTTGGGTGAATCAAGAAACAATCGACCATCACTTCACCATCTCATTTTCTCACTCCATCAGAAACGACATGGCATAGGTATGCTCTTCTTCTTCTTCTTCTTCTTCTTCTTCTTCTTCTTCTTCTTCTTCTTCTTCTTTTCTCTCTCTCTCTCTCTCTCTCTCTCTATTTCCCTTTTGCTCTCTCGCGCTGTTGAATGCAAAAGGCATAGCAGCGCTGGGCGGCGCCGATCGCGACCCTCTCTTTAGGTCGCTGCCCTCTTCTCTTCTTTGTTTCTGATATTCTGAATGTATTCCCTCTCCCTCTCCTTCTTTCTTTTACTTTGTCGTGCCACCGAATGTGAACGGCACAGCAGTGCTGGGCAGCAGCAGATCGCGACCTTCTCTTTGGGTTGCTACCCTATTCTCTTCTCTGTCTCTGATACTCTAAATGTACTGGGAAAAGTTAGGGATCATGAAATTTTTTTCATGAATATGATCATGAAAAATTTATGATCCTTAGATTACCTTGATTAGTGTGTGGTGCTGTATTCTAAGTGCAATCCAAGGGTCACAAAGTTTTCATGATTATTTTGATGAAAGGTTTTTCATGACACCTAGCATTGCTGGAATGTACTCTCTCTCTCTCTCCCCCTCTCCCTTTTGCTCTCTCGTGTCGCCAAATGCAAACGGCACAGTAGCACTAGGCGACACCAATTGCGACCCTCTCTTTGGGTCGCTGCCCTCTTCTCTTCTCTGTCTTTGATTTTACAAAATTTTCATCTTCACTTTCTCAACGCCAACTGAAACCCACAGCAACACAAATATATCTCCTCGTTGTCTACCAATCCCAACTCTTCTAATTCATAAAAGAGAATATTTGCCTTTAAATTCTCTCCTCCCCTCCTAGGAAGAGAGTTGTGGTTTTTCTAAGTCATTCGAAATCACAAAGGATACCAACTACCCACTAAGCAAAACTTCACCCAAAAATTGAAAGTAAAAAATACAGACAACAAGATGATCTTCTTTTCTCAGAGAAAACCATTTTCTTTTTTTTCTTTTTTTTTTTCTAATAAAAATAAAATAGTGAAGAGAAAGAAGGGCAAAGGAAAAGAAGAACAAAGAGGTAAAGAGAAGTAGACATAACAAGAGAACAAAAGGAAGAGAGATAGAAAGAAGCGAGAGACTTATATCTTGTATTAAGAGTTTTTGTATATTTGAATTGAAGTTGCGTTGCCCAAATACTCCACTGTTTGTTTTTATTTTGGAGTGAAGGTTGGTGTATTGGCATGTTTTGCCATCCATTACTTTTTTTATTTTTATTTTTATTTATATTTTATTTTATTTTATTTTTTTTACCAACATCATGTGTAAACCACCACACCAAAGAAAATAAATAAAAAAAAAACCCCAAAATGGTGGATGACAAAACACGCAAATACACCAACCTCTTCTCTTCTCTTCCCTATGAGGAATTCGTAAACAATTTGAAATTGGTCATAGAAGATTAATATTTAAATTCATAGAAGTAGTGCTTTTTATATACAAATAGAGTTTTGTTTTTTTTACTTGTAATTTTTGCTTATAATTCATGCTTGTAGGTTTTGACTTGTATGATGTCATGCCATGCCATGCCATTGCTTTAATTGATATTTATTTTTGCTTCAATCTAAGTTTCCAATCTATTTACATGACACTAAACTGACGAAATTAGAAACATGCTTTTGGCGCTTAGGTTGGGAATACTTGATTCAATTGTTGTCTAGATTAGAATTTAGATGTGTAGATCACATTTTGATTCGATATATAGTAATATAATCGAATCATTTATTTTGCACATATCTATGGTGAGTAAGTATGACAAATGAGGTAGACAATTAAAAAAAAATTGAAGACAGGACATGAGTATCTTTATATGTTATTTGACATTCATTTCATGCCCATAACTCTCCATTAATTTCATGTATAGTGCAGTTTTAATTTAAAACTTTGATTTAAAATTGTCAAGGTTATAGGTTATCAATTATTGGTTAATGCAGAGAGATAAAAAAAAAAGCTGCACTCGTTCGTTGGGGGCAATTACTACATCATGTAATCTTTGACTATTTGTTAAGGCATTTTTAATTTATTTATAAAATTGTGGCACTTTTTTTATTAAATTTGTGGCTGTTCGAGGATTCACTTATTGTATTCTTAGTTTCTTTTTACTACTGTGAACGTATCACAACACATACGTATATAAAAAAATAGAATCCTAATGTTTTGAGCATTCATGATATGACAAACAATTAGATGACCCAAGGAACTATTTGATATGTAAATAAGATAAGACCAAATATGCTAATTAGGGAGTGGTTGCTGTGTTTTGCTTCAAAAATCTGAATTCCATGTCTAACTCAACAAATAAATAAGTCAAATTACTAAAATAGATGAATATGCTTTTACAAAAATAACTAAACTAATATGTAACAATTTGAAGATCATAATTTATATAGCAATTCTAATTTATATATCAATGTCATCACTTACTATGTGATTCTTTTTCATTTTTTACTCTACATTGTATTCTCTATTTGAATAGTAATTCTTGTTTATTAGTTATTATTATTAATTCAACTTGTCAATAAATTACATATGCATAATTGAGTTAAAGGTATATTTTAGTAGGGGTTGGGGTGGGTGATGTCATAGTATCCTGCTGTGATAGTAATAGGCCCACTGTTTGGGTAGTTGATTTGGTGGAAAAAAGAGGGGGGGGGGGGGGGGGAAACAAGTGCTGCTACAATACAACCCAGCCAAACATCAATACTTTGCTGTGAAAGTGAGACTATGTCATTTCACATTTAAAGTTTTGATTAATTGAATGGATTAGATGAAAAAAATTGAATGGAAATCACATCTATTAAAGAAATTGAATGAGTTTGATTAGTTGTTTTTTTTTTTTTTTTTTTATCTTGTGTTTCCTGCTTCCGCCCCTTTTTGGTATCAGAGCCAAGTTAAGTTGATGATGTTGAGTAATTGTTGCGTTATCTTTTCTGCTTAATCATTCTCATTTTCATTCTTGTAATTTAATTCCAGTCTTTTTATTCCTGCTTAACTTATCTCTGTATTCCACTCTGCTAGTAGCCACTTACCTTTCGTCCCACGTCTTAGGTAAGTCCTTTGGTTAGGCAGTGTTAGACATAGGGTTTTCACGGAAAGGATATGAGCGAACACATAGTATGTGAAAACATGATAAGTTATAATAGAATTTAAGAAATTTGGATTAAATTTACAAAATTAAAATGAGTCGATTATTCAGAAGTAACTCTTCAGTTAGCTCTAAATCGACAATCCTAGCTCCCATACCTGATACAGTAATCAATGAAGAAGAACATGAATTTCAAGTTATTAAAATCGATTCAAGTTAGAATATCCCAAAAATGCAAATTAAAGAAATTTATAAAACCAGTTTTTTAAAATCATCTTTTAATATTGATTTACATGTCAAAACTGTTGAAAAAGTTTACGCTTTAACTAGACTACAAGAAACCTGTTCTTTATTCAACAAAGAAACGGGCAAACGACATATATCAAATGGTCATAATTTTATTCACATTGGTTTAATTCAAGTAGGACTTAATCCTCTTACACCTGCTGGTCGTAACTCTTCTGCTTTACTTTGTTTACAAGATGCTCGCTTTATTAAATATCATGACAATTTAATGCGTATGATGGAATCTGGACTCCATAAAGGTCCTGTCCATTTTAATTGTTTTCCTGATTTTACTTTAAGTCTTTATGATCCTCATATATTAAAAGCCTTAACTTTAAATATTCAAGTTTCGGGTGCATCCTCTGACATGGTCAGTGGCTCCCAGTCAATTGCATTAATTTATCGCATCTATTACAAATGTATAAAAACCAATCTTAATGTTCATGCTTTGCATAAAAGTCCCAAGGATAAAACCTTATTAATCCAAGGTAGTACTAGTGAAACTAATATTGAAGTTCCCAAAATGATTGGATGGGATCAAATCACTCTCCCTGATAATTGGGTTACAATCAATGAAAATTATTCTCAGAATCAAAAACACCAATCTGATTACACTGATATTCACCGCATCCAACAAATGGATGATGGCTCCGTCCACATCAGATTTAATAGACCTTCTAGTCAATCTTCTGCCATAGTACTTCTAGTATCCCTACTGATACTGAAGAAGATGAAATATTTAACACACCTCTATTTACCCGCAAAGATCAAAAATTACATCTCCATGAATTTACAAGTAGTCAATTGAAAGGCATAGATAATTCTTCTACTTCCCAAATTAGTAAACCTTTTTATTCAACACACACACATCTTCCTGAAGAAGATACTACATCACACGATTCACCTACTCAAACAGACTTTGAAGTCGTTCCTCCTGTTAATCCACAACTATTAACTCTTAGGAAACCCTTTACTCCTGATCTTAATACACTTCATGCTAAATTTAAATCCACAACTAATAAGTCAAAAAGTCACAACTGTCACAATAATTATAATGAAAAACAACAAGCTAAAATCACAAAAAAAGGGTACAAATTTATGACTGAAATTAATACTGAAATTAACTTTTTTGATTATCTTGAAAACTATTATCAAAAAGTAAATACTATTACCAAAACTAAATGGAAAACTTCCCCTAACACTTCTGTATCTTCTAGTCACCCTTCTTCAGAAACTATTCTTATTGAACACAAAGGCACCATAGTTCATGCTTCTCCATTCAAACTTCTCGGTGAAGAATCTGAAATTAAAATAGTCATTGAACAAAATAATTATATTAATCAATGTTTAAAAACTGTCGATAAACAGTTAGATAAAATAGAAACTTCTTTTGAAGATTATTTAACTAGTCATACTTCTACTAGCAAGCCTTTAGATAAGCCTCTAATAAATCTTCCAAGTACTAGTAAACGATTAAGCTTAGTTACTCAAGATACTAATACTGTTGACGCTATTGAAAAATTATTTACTAAAATGTCTACTTCTTCTACAGAAAAAGTGTCACGCCCTCAAAATAATAACATTAAACCCATAATATTGACATATAAAAGATCAACATCCTTCTATTCATCAGAGTCATTACATAAAGTATTACATCTTAATAACATTAAATGCCATATAGGCTTTCATCTTTCCAAGACATTGCTTGGTTACACAAATAGAGTCTCGCTCATTACACATTAAGCCCTTGGCTTGAATCTACATGTAATACATCAAAAAGAAGGAAATGCAACAAAAAGTCTATCCGCCTCTAGCCTCCCAAGCTATGTCCTTGGAGGTGGCATGCTACCTGTACCTGAAAATGATATTCCCGTATAGGGTGAGCTAACAGCCCAGTAGAAATACACTAAACCAGCTATGAACAATGACTAAAAGATTAACAGTTTGATAGATGGTTAACACTTTTACATTCTTTCATAACACTTTACAGTTTCATGACATTCAAATCCATGTTACATTTCATTTTCCATTTCCTTTCAATTCTCAATTCATAACTATGGTTCAGAATCTGACCAAAACAATCTATATGAGACAATAACTCATATTAAACATTTTCCCATTTCACAATAGATAAGCATACTAGCTATATCAACACATCAACAGATAAGCATATGAGCTATATCAACACTTCCACTGATAAGTATAAGAACTATATCACACTTCCAAAGATAAGCATATGAGCTATATCTACGGAGTCCATCCCCTCTCTTCTCCCACACAACACCCGGTTTAGAGGTCCATCACCTCTCTTCCCCTAAACCGTGGAGTACATCACCTCTCTCCTCCAACACAACACAATGCATATAAACAATTATTATACACATCATCAGTCAATACATAAAGTTAATGTATTCTTTCAAACGTCATACTCAATGACACATTCTAGTGATTAGTTTTAGTTTGCCTAATCATCATGCATTGTCTACAACAATCAAGACTATCCTCCACCGATAGCCCAAAACAGTTATTTCTAAACAGAAAATAAATGCACAAAATGAATATAAAATCAACATTTCAACTAGGTGAGCGATAAATAATTCAACTACACCCTTTAATCCCATACATTCCCAATTCTAACATTCCCATTTCAATTCCTCATTTCTCACAATTAATTATACCAATTAATTAACCAATGTAATTAGGGCATTTTTCCATAATTAACATTACAACCCTAAGGTTCCATTTTCATCAATGTTTCAACATTAATTCCATTTCTTCATGCTAAACATGCATATATGTTTTATATATTTAAAACCCCAACTTTTGTAAAATTACACAAAGGCCTAAACTTTCTCAAAATTACCCAACAACCCCCAACATATCAAAATGTTAAAATTTAAAGACAAAGCTCATAAAGAGGAGTAGGTTATCCCTACCTCAAGTTTGACGAGGAAACATGCAAAACTCCTAAGCACTTCAATTTACGACCCCAACAGAAATTGTAACAACCATACACGTGGGGTCCACTTCAATTACCAAATCCGACGGCCCATATAACACAATCTCACAACAGAGATATATGGGTCAAATACCACCTATGCAAACAAGGCCCACCACTACAATTATAAATATATAAATATATATATATATATATATATATAAAATATACTTGACAACCTGTCCAGAAAATAGAGTTTGAACATTTACCTATTTTTTGGCCTCAAGAACATGGGCCTAATAACATCAGTAGAAGCAGTGGCCCACTAACAAATGTAACTCAGCCGATCCAACTCTTTTTGATCTGACGATTCTAAGCTAATCTCACCCAAGTTTGTGCTGTTCATCTGGAGCTTCTGAATCCCAACATTATCCACCAGTATGTCACATAGGCACTTAACTCACTCGTCTCCAATGGGGTTTCCAGATAGATCAAGAGTATTCAGTACAATGTTTGATTGAAGAACACCATCGAAGGCTTTCAATCCAGTTGCAATTATTCCATTAGCAGCAAAACTTACTTCCTCTGCAGTCTGATTGTATGCCAAGCTCTCGGCAAAAAAAAAAAATAGTCCTTCAGCTCCAAAGTTAATACCTGACACGTCAACACTTCGGAATGCTCTAAGTTCTTTGGCCAATTCATTGAGTCTTTGTCTGGACTCCCTCTCAACCTTATTTAGATCAGCCTTGCATTCCCTTAGCTTGGCAAGCAAGACAGCCTTCAAACTTGGCTGCAAACTTCTTGCCTCAAGATCCATTTTTCTTATCAAAACATTGGCTTCATCCACTCCAGTTTCTATTTCAGAAATCTTTTGCATCTTTTCCTCTCCATCAGGAAGAAGACCAGCAGAGTTATATTTTCTGGATAAATTGGTAGAGAGCTCGCAGTACTGGCGCTCATATGCTGAAGGAGGAGGGTATACAGACACAAGGTAACTAATCGACTGGGTCTGTGGAGAAGTAAATAAAAATACACTTCTTTTCTTCTTTTGGAGGAAATTCACTCCAGCAGCCTTGAACAGACCCATCTCTCTCTCTCAAATAAAATATTCTTTACACTATGTAACTCTCACCACCGAAAGCATCATCATCATAATATAGATATTCTCTTCCTATAGTCTATTTTATTTCCACCACCTTCTATTTTTAATCATGCTCTCCACCTCATCTTTTCCACCGAATGAAGACCCACTCTCTTGTTTTATTAGTTTATTCTACCACCACCGAAACATCATGATGGTGGAGAGATTATTAAAGCCTCAGTGGTCATATTTTATTCCTCCACATGTTGCCCGGTTGCCATATGATTAAAGGGAATGCATTACAAAATGAAACTCTGCCTGATGTGGACTCTATTATTTTATAAATAAAAATTTCCACCTCATTTTTACTTTATCTTATTCTATTTTATTTGGGTCTTTACAAAAAGGAATTACTGTTTTAACACAACAACCACCTGTAGAACCCAATAGTGACACCGACACATCTACTGATGCACTTAGTCATTTAGCTCAACATTTCCAATCTACTAATCTTAATAGAATCACACATTCCAAATCTACAGTTAATCCTACTACTTTTACAAAAAATTGGTACAATAAACCTACACCCCCGGATCTCCAGTTTAAAGAAACTAATATTAGTAATCAATTTTCTGTTTCTGCTAAAAAATTATATGAATGGAATATAGATGGTCTTAGTGAACATCAAATTCTCCAAAAGTTAAATCATTTATCCATGGTTGCAAATTGTTTTTGTTGTTGTTGTTTTTTTTTTTTTTTTTTAAATTCTTTTTCTCCGTATGTTGTTTACTTTTATTTTAATATAATTGCATTATAACTTTTCTATAAGAAAAAATGGGTTAATTACTGTAACGCCCTCAAAATTCGGTATAAGACAACCATTCATATAATCCATAAACGTAAAAGAAACATTATATTCTCATTTATCAGAGTCTTCTTTACAACGGATATCACATGCATTACATTTTCATTGATGTTTATCCTAAAACTATAGCATGTAACTCTAACTTCTGATAACAAAATAAATGCCCTACAGGCTTACATCTTTCCAAGCTGTCACTTGGATACAACAAAAGGAGAGTTCTAACTCTATTACAAATAAAGCCCTTGGCTTGAGTTTACATTTAACATCAAAAACAAATAGACAAAATGGAGTCTTCAGCTCCTAAACCTCCCAAGCTATACCCTTGGAGGTGGCATGTCACCTGTACCTGAAAATGATGTCCCAAGTAGGGTGAATCAATGCCCAGTAGAGATATGCTAAACATAATATAAGAAATAACTAAAACGTTAGCATCCGATAAATGTTTAACACATGTAAACCAACGTACATCCTTTCCATTACCAATCAACATTTACAAATATATTTCAATCCATTTCCATTCCTTTATCCAAACCAATTCATTAACATGGTACATCATTTATCCAAACATTTCAAAATGAGACTACAACTCATATTATCAACACTTCAATCATCAACATCATTCAGATGTATAAAAGGTTTCGGGACTTTCACCCCGAACACTCCGGCCAACTTAGTTATCAATGGAATCCATCCCCTATCTCCTCCCAAATAATGAAGTACATCCCCTATCTCCTCCCACATAATGGAGTACATCCCCTATCTCCTCCCAAACAATATACATATACAATGTATGTAAACAAGTTGTCATATACAATGACCAATTCAATTACATATTCAATGTTTATATCTAACCGTCATATTCAATGACATAATCCAATTGATTAGTTTCGATTTACCTAATCATCATGCAGTTCCTACAACAATCATGGCTATCCTCCACCGATAGCCCAAAACAGTTATTTCTAAACAGATAAATAAATCTATCAAACAGATAATTTATTACATTTTCCATAGGTGAGTGATTCATCGATCCAACTACACCATTCAATCACAATTTCCTCTAATTTCATGATTCTCAATCCAATTTCACATTTCCACATCAATTTCATAATTATACAAATAATTTTCTTAATTCAATTAGGGCATTTTTCCCCCTTTTCTCAAATAGTGCACCCAAGGCCAAGTTTCACTCATTATACAAAATTAACCCCATTTTCAAGGTCTCATAGACACATGGAACCTAACAATATAAAACCCCTCTTTCAGACATTTCAAATCTCAAACCTAACTTTCCAAAGTTTCCAAATCTCACCATTTATACAAAATGACTAATATTTATGTTAAAGCTCATAAGAAATGAGTAGATTATCCCTACCTCAAATGGAGAGACTTAAATAAGAAGGAGGAAAAACTCAAGATGCTCCAAACCCACACTTTTTCAGATCAAAGTGAAGCCCACGTAATGCTCTAGCTTTCTTACAAAGAGACTAGGGTAGAGAGACCCAAGAACAAGGTGTATTTGTAAAGAGAGAGAGAGAGAGAGAGAGAGAGTTAGAGAGAGAGAGAGAGTCGGATCTAGAGTTTAGATTGAAAAAGAGATGAAAAAGTAAAGAAAAAGACCGCTGTTGCGATCTGCTATATGCGAGGCTCGCTCGAGCAAAGGAGTCATCGCTCGAGCGACCAGACACAAAAGAACCTCGCTCGAGCACACAATTCAAAGCTTCAGGTCTGCAACGCAGAAGCACGCTCGAGCGCAAGAGTTCTCGCTCGAGCGAAGAAACACAAAACATAGAGCTCGCTCGCTCGAGCGCAAGAAAGCTCGCTCGAGCGAAGAATGCCATCTTTCAGGTCTACAAGAAACGCAGACATACGCTCGAGCGCAATAATGCTCGCTTGAGCGAAGGGACAAACAACACAGACCTCGCTCGAGCGAAGAAGCAAATACCCAAGGCTCGCTTGAGCGCAAAAAACCTCGCTCGAGCGAAGAAGCCAAAACCTGGGCAGCAACCATTTATTTTAACACACAACCAACTTGCTCCAAACTTACCCAACACATCCCAAAACTCAATTACAAGGAATTAAAGGATGGAAACAAGATATAGACAACAACCAACAACCACGGAACCTAAGTCCGGAAGACAATATATGGCAGGAAAAACCGGGATCGCTATAATTACACTCAAATCCCTTCACTTATTAACGAATATCACTTTATCTCTCATCTATTAATCTATTCACGGAAGACCCCCTCAATTAGTTTTAAAAAAACTCTGTTGTCAATATTTTTTCTTTCATATTTTTTTGTCTTGAATAATTTTTTCTTTATATATTTTACTTTTTTTTTTAACTTTTTATATTTACTTAATTTAGATACACTTAAGAAGTAACACATTTGTGAAGAAATTTTTTTAAAAAATTATTAACTACAGAAAATACAATAAATAATACATTTTTTATAATATATATATATATATATTATTAGATTTTTCACAAATATTTTACTTTTTAACTAAATCTTTAGATTTAATACATCTAAAAAGTTTTAAAAAAAATGAGGATGAAAATATGAAGAAAAAAAATTACTAAAGATGAAAAAAACACAAAAATTAAAAAATTTTAAAATAATTTTTAAAAACTAAATCAAACAGAGTGAATGTTTCGATTTGCAAGTCATTCTAGAGCATGACTAGACCAGAAGACTCAGTAAAACAAGTGTGTTATTTGGTGGTTTTGATGTAATTCTCCAAGCCATATATAGAGCATGACTAGACCAGAAGAGTCAATAAAATAAGTGTGTTATTTGGTGGTGTTGATGTAATTCTCCAAGCCATATATATGTGTCATTTGTTTACTTGTCTTACAAAAGTCAATACAAAAATAGTAAGTTTTATTATTTCAACCAATAATAAACTTCCTATAACACCATATGAACTTGCTCTTGGACTATAATATAATTTTGGACAAATTACACTAATAGTTCCTATACTTTATCTCTTGTGTCACTTTAGTTCTTGTGTTTTCAATTTGCTCGATTTTAACATTTTATTTCTAATTTCGTTTCATTTTGGTCCAATCAATAACCTCTGTTAAAAATTTAACAAAAAATAGTCAGGTGCACAACATGTGATCAACTTTGAGAGGCAAAACAGACATTTCAATCCTAACTCTTCCCTATTTCATCTCTTCAACACCCTTTATTTCC
Source organism: Camellia japonica (assembly GCA_030407325.1). Taxonomy (NCBI): domain Eukaryota; kingdom Viridiplantae; phylum Streptophyta; class Magnoliopsida; order Ericales; family Theaceae; genus Camellia; species Camellia japonica. The sequence continues at coordinate 64,834,405 of JAPPVO010000013.1, read as the reverse complement.
CCCCTTTCTATACTGCCTATCATCAATCTCACTCCACCGCCACTGCTAAACACTACCACCACTACCATCTGCCACCAAACAACACTTTCTTCTATCCCAAGCCTGACACCACCTGTTTCCCTTTTCTAGTCCAACCATGACAGTCGCCCACATTATTTTCCTTTTTCAGTCTAACTGATCTCTCTCTCTCTCGCTCTCTCTTCCCCCTTTTCTCTTCATCGCCTAGCCTCCCGCCATCTTGTTTCCCTAACCTCATCAGTAACTTTTCGCCTCATTCCCTCTTTCTTACCAATAGCAGTGAACCCAAAATCATCATTGTTTGGAACAAACAATCTCTGCAGAGACTTGACTTTATCATCAAATCCATGAACCTTGGTTTCATCAACAGATCGATAGCTCCACCGAAAAGCCTCTATTTTGGAATCCAATGAGATCGATTCATGGGTCGATTGTTGAGAAATTTCACCATTTGATGAACCCATATTGGTGTTTCCATCAACAGACCCTTGAATTTCCCTTTGTTGTACCCGATTCGAAGCCATGCCATTGTCTTTGTCTTGAAGGTTGATTCGATCTAAGTTGGAAGTAAAATTGAAAGTGAAAATTACATTCTTTGATTGCATGTGCCACTCGGTTAAGAGATTGTTGAGGTTGTATAGCTTTTCTCGGCTAAGTTTGGCAGCGGTTGAAGGCGGTGCTGCTGTGGTGGTGGCGGTGGGTTGAAGCGATTCCTTCAATTTCTGAAACTTGGTAAAGAGGTCGAGGCCAGCTATTTTTGCTGGTAGATGAAGTTTGGTTGAGGTTGCTTCTTCGATAACATTGTTTAGTCTGGCTTCTAGATTCTTCTCAATCTCATCACCCATTTCAACAAACATTAAGATCTTAATTTCTCTCTCCCTCTGTCTCTGTCTCTCTCTCTCTCTCTCTCTCTCTCTCTCTCTCTCTCTCTGTGAAGGTTGTGAAAGAGAAATTAAGTGGGTTTTTGGTGTGGTGGAGGTGGATGGTGTTGATGTTGGGATTGGCTATGGATGATTTTGGTGGTGGAGGAAGGCAACGATGGTAGATGATTATGGTGCAGAGAGTCCAAGAGGAAGAAAATGGTGAAACAAAAGAAGGGTAGTGAAATGTCTATATTGCCCTTGAAAAAGGGTCATGTGCGTCTCATGTGTTTGTTTTCTATCTACCAATTTTAACCGGTGTTAACAATTGGACTAAAATGATACAAAATCAAAAATTGAGGGTCAAAATCAAAACTTCTCTACTTCTCTCTCCACCTCTCCTAGGGTTTCTCCGAAGGCGCAGCTTGGGGTAGGGGAGGGGGGCTCCGGTCTCCGACAGCCTCTCCCCTTCCTTCTGCCTCTCCCCTCTTTCGTTTTTCTTGTCTTTTTTGGCTCAATAATACTTTGGAAGCTTAGTCTTTCCATTTCTCCCTCCATGTGAGTTTCTTTTTCCCTTCTTGGTGGAACTCTACTCTTCATCCTCACTCTTCTCCGACTTCTCTAATCGGGGCCTCACCGGATCTGCCGATCTCGTCCTCCGTCTTTCGTTGGAGCCACTTCCACCCTACCAGATCTGCTGGATTGTTCGTATCCCAAGTGTGTTGGGCATCAGATCTACTCTTCCTCCTACCACCTCTCTACCACCATATTTGCCATGGATCCTGGGATGGAGGTCCTTTATTATCTGTTTGTTTTTTTCGTGTTTTGCTTGTGGTTTTGGGTCATCTGTGCTTGGATTGTGGCTTTCCAAACTTTGTGGTTGAAATATATGATTTATCTCAGACAAGTTCTATTGTCGATTTTGATCGGGTTTGCTTTTGCAGTATGAGCCCGAGCACATGATGTACGTCTGAATATTTTCATATTTTTTCTCCAAAGTGCTTCTTGTAATTTTCTCTACTCTGTTTTGGTGTAAGCTTGGTTGTTTGATGGCCATTGTAAATGCCGTTTTTGGCTTCCATTAATGGATTTCTACTGATAAAAAAAAAAAAAAAAAAATCAAGCAAATTGAAAATACAAGGACCAAAGTGAAACAAGAGGTAAAGTACAGGGACTGTCAGCGTAATTTGCCCTATAATTTTTTGAGTCAAATTGAGTGCCAAAAACTATCATTGGCCTAAAAAATCAAGGGCATTGGACTTCCCACGGGTCGAACAAAATGAAAATCGAAGGAAGAAGGCAATACTCTTCTCTCCATACATACTGTGACAATGAGAATTTTTTTTTAATTTATTGCAAAATTGAAAAAAAAAAAATTAGAGATACAAGGATTATAAACCACTCAAAACTTTTAGGACTGGTTCAAGTAAAAGGTTCAAGACGTTGGAAACGTATTAGGTTATATATATATATATATATAAGAGACAATTTGAAACCTAGCGTAGCGACATCTATGTAGTGTATAAAATCCCATTACAAGACATTTCTCATACCCAAATTGTCATATGAAAACTTCCAATACCATCTATCTTAGATTTTGTATTAACTGGCCTTTTTTGCCCGGCATATCTTCTGGTGGACTTAACCCATTTACGATGAGGACAAACTGCTAGCTTCACCAAGCAATGAGAAAAAGAAGATCAGGGAAAAAATTCATTTGGGATCTTTACTGCAAGTTGTTCTGTTGTCAAATGCATCTACTTAAATTTTGAGCATTGCTATTGGAAATAAAAAAAAAAATTAGACCTAATTTTCAAGCCTGGTGACATGGCAATCAATCAAAATATTAAAGATAACACTCTTTTTCATGTCTTTTCTATCATCAACAAATTATAACACTTACACATCATTAGATTTTAGAAATGGGTCTAAAATGTTGGTCTGTATATCATTTTTTTTTTTTTAAATTTTGACTGATGAAGATATATATAGGGCTATCAAAATTGACTTTTTGTATAGCTTTTGATGAAATGGTGGGCCTTTGTGCATGGGCCATGGTTGTGGTCAACAACATCCACATTGAGTTTTAAAAATAGCCCAAAAGAAGGAATAATGGGCCATCCTTGCAATTTTCACAACTAGGTTCGACATACCACGTATCACTTAATAATAGAGCGATACATGATTATTTTACTGTGGCTACGAAATTTTTTTTCTTGAAAATATTTTTTAGAGATAATAATTTTCTATGTTCGGCGGTGGTGAAATGAAGATGGAGGTAGAGGTGGTGGCATGGTGGTGGGGCGGTAGTGGAGGCAATAGCGATGTGATCAGTGGCGTAGTCACGAATTCAGTGAAGAGGGGCACAAATTAATGATAATATTAATTTATTTTTTTTCATAATAAACAATAATGAGATATTACTAAACTTAAATATTAAGAGTTCATTTAGATAAATGTGAATTTTAAATTAAAGGATTTGAGATTAAATTTTATACAAATATTGGGAAGTAACTATTTTATAGGTAGATTGGAAAATCAAAAAAGAAGATAAGTTGAGATAGAAATTATATATTTTAATAGAGAAATTCTATAAAAACATACCGCAAAAAAAGTGTCTATCATATGTCGCAATTATGATCTTTGTGGTCTTCAATTATAATACATTATAGTGTTAGATATTATGTGCCTGTTTGGTGCAGCTTAAAAGCTGCTTATTTCAGCTTTCAGCTTAATTTAAGCTATTTTGATGTGTTTAGTTTAGCTTATAGCTTTTTGGAAGTCAGAAATCAGCTTATTCTTTGAGTGGGGCAGGAGATGCTTAATTTATAAGTCAGAAATCAGCTTATGTTCATAGTTATAAGCTATAAGCTGTTTAGGCATAAACTCTAAGCACTTTCCCACAGCTCTACCAAACAGGGCAATAATTTAGTTATAACTTATTGTGGTTGTTATTTTGGTTATGACTATATATCAAGTAATAGTTAGTTATGACTCATTCTGATATTAGTTATGACCTATTGGAATTTTTTTTTATTTTTTATAATTGAAGATGTGTTGCTTGATTATAATTTATATAGTGGTTATTTTAATTATGAATGGAAAGAAACACATGGAGGATGAACTCTACATAGAAGATAAACTCCACATGTCAAATATAACTACTAATCCAATAAATTCCATATTTTCATTGAAATTAATTATGTTTATATGTTAATAATGATAGGCATCACCATTATATTGAAATTTTCATAGATAATAATATGACTTATTATAGTCTCTTTATTTTCAATCAAAATAACCATTATTATTGTCATAATTTTAAAAATGTCATTGACATTTCACTTTAAATAATATTTTTATAAATTTTTTTATTTAAAATATTTTCTTTATGTTTAAAAAAAAAAAAAATCCCAAAACCTAAGAGGGCACATGACCCCCCTGGCCCTATATGCCTCCGCCACTAATGGTGATGGTGTGCCTGTGGTCATGGTGATGGTGGCGGAGGTGAGAGTGACAGTGGTAGTATGATTATATTGATAAAATTTTAGTTTAGAAAACGTTTTCTGCCTTTTAAAAGTGAACATTTTTTATTGATTATAAAAAATATTTTCTATTTATTTTCATTTTCTGTTATATCAAATATCAAAAAATATTTATTAAAAAAATATTTTTTAAAAATATTTTCCAATCAAACAAACAGATAAAATGTATAAGGAAACTAAAAGAATGTGGTTACATATGGCTCTACCATTGTAGGGCCCGATCTATGGATGCATCGACTGTAGTGACATTTTTCATAAGTTCTGTTTGGAGTTGCTGTGAGAGCTCAAACACTATCTAATTCTCGACTCTGAGTCAGTCAACAACTCGAGCAATTTCAGAACCTGTTATGAAAGCTGTGGGGATATATTTTCTGAGTACAAACACGTGGCCAAGGTGACGCCGACGTGTCAGCCGAGGTGCCACGTGTCTTGGTCATGACGCCGAGGTGATCTCGGCAAGGCCGAGGTTATCTCCGAAGATATCGAAATCCGAGATAAGCGGATAAGGCACAAGAGTCCTAGATGATGAGGGGACTCAACCTGGATAAAGATAAAGCTCTTAGGGAGTTTGTCTCTATCTATTAAAGAGTCCTGGATAAGCATTGAGCTAAAGTCCATTGAAGTCAGGCTTCTGTTGGGACAAGGATTGAGTTAACTATAAAAGAAAGGCACCCCCGATGAGTCTAAGGTACGTAATTTACATTCAAACCAGTGAGTTTAACAGTTGATTATCTTTGAGAGATATACTGACTTAATCGTCGGAGTGCCCCCGGGTGGACGAACCACCGCCGGAATCTTCTCTTTCTGTTGCAGGTCAGCCAGGTGTCATCTATTCTGCCAGTACTCTCCAGCTGAATACTGAGTTGGCAGTGTGGTCGGAAAATCACTCACACAAAAGCTAATGTGACAACTGTGACCTCGATTGGGACGGTGTCACCGCGTGCAGAGGCTATTCCAAGGATCACACTGGTTTTAATTACCAACAATGATTTAGACCACTAAAAAATACACCACTAATACTAATACATTGAGAATGGCAAAAAAATAAATAAATAAATAAAAACAAGGCATAGAAAGTGGGCGGGGCCCACTGCCACATCATTAGTGCTCCCTCTAGTGATCATTTTTTAGTGCTTCCAAGCATTTTTCTTTAATTACTGAGTGACTAACATGTACGTCTTAATAGGTAGACTTATTTTTTAATAGATCTTATGATAATTAATGACGTTTTTCCTCCAACACTATTAAATAATGTCACTAATTGTTAATTTTCAGATACAGTTTAAAAATTGTCACAAAAAATATCACTAATTATAAGTTTTAACGGCAGTTTAAAAAATTCATCACAAAAAAAGTCATTAATTTTTAACTTTTAACGATAACTTGAAAAATTCATCACAAAAAAAGTCAATAATTATAAGTTTTAGTGACAATTTATAAAAATTGTGACAAAAAAAGTTACTAATTGTTAATTTTTAGCGACATGCAAAAAATCGTCACAAAAAATTATTTTTAGCAACGATTTTAATAAGACTTATTTTCAATAAGAATTTGATGAGAATTATATCAAACTATTAAGACATATTGGTATACCTTAACCTAGAAAGCACGGATACAGATACGAGGTACGGATACGATACGATACGGATACGACAATATGACAAAACCTAAAAAAGTAAGATACGGGTACGGCTATGATACGTTTGTAAAAAATAAAAAATAAATAAATTATTAGCAGTGAGTTACACATAAGCTCAAGAATGTTGAGAAATCACAGTAACTTTATAATGTAAAATACTAATCTTTAAGAATTAGATATTAATTTAAGCAAGTAGCTAGTTTAGTTTTTAAATTTTCAATAGGTCTTGCAAATATTTCATTTCAATATCAAGTCTAATATGTTGATATTATAATATCAAAATAATCCACAACTTGACCCTATGTTTTTTCCTTTTGCACTAGTCAAAAATATTCTATGCAAGTTTATTTGCTTATTTATTTATTGATATTTAATTTTACTATTGTTATATTATCTTATCAATCCTTATTTCTATGTAGTTATAGGGGACATGCATGATACAATGAAGATATGTCAATTTGATGAATTCTATTACTTTAGCTTACTATGTTATTTTTATAAAAAAAATTAAGCAAAGTATTGTAAAAATATTCTATTTATCCTTACAATTATATTATATTATATTATGATGTTATGCAAGAAATGATATAATTCTAATTTCGTAAAAGGAGTAATACGTGACTTGGAACATTTGATACTTCAAAATTAATTAAGAAGTATCTGATAATATAATATGTGACTTGAAGCATCCGATACTTCAAAATTAATGAAAAATTAATTAAGAAATATCCGATACATTTAATAAGTATCTGATATGTATCCATAAGTATCCAAGGAGTATCGGTATCCGATACGGATACGATACAGATACGTCTCCCTATTTGAAGTATCTGTGCTTCATAGACCTTAACTACCACTGTCACAGTGGTGGGGTATTCTTTGGGTAGTGCCTAGATTAGTTGAATGCTTGTTGCAATGGTGGGGTGGTAGTTGCTTTAACAAAGCAGAGAGGAGAATTTGGAAAGCCATCCCTCTTGTTGCCCTTTGGTTGCTCTTTGGTCTATTTGGAAGTATAGAAATGATTGCTGTTTCAAAGGGGTCCAACCAAAGTTGGGAGAGCTACAGGAATCAATTATCATCAGATTAGTTATTTGGTTGAAAGCCTCATCTAGTGATTTCCGTTATTCTATTGATGATTTCCTGTTCAATCTTTATCAGATTAGAAAGTGTATAAGTGGTTGGTTGTGATGTTCTGTTGTAGTGTTTGTTCTGTTTTGGTGGAGTATTTGTTCTGTCAGTTGGTTTCTCACTAACTCTTTTTGGGGGTTTCATCTCCTTTTTCTTATCAATAAAATTTCTCTTTTTTGCTTGCTGCTCAAAAAAATGAAAAAAAAAAAAAAAAACCGTCACAAGTGTGACTTCTCTTTGAGCATTGTCTGCATCTTTTTCAAGAATCATAAGATCTGGTCGACAAATGGGACACATTCTCAGTATCCGCAAAGAGTCAGATGATGGCAGGACAAGAGATAAAGATTGCCTTGCTTGCAGTGAAAATCAGCTATTGAACCTGTTTTGATTGCTTCGAGTTCACATTCTATTTCCATGTTCATTGTGTGTTGCAGCCTAGTTTTAAAAGTTAAACCATAGGCATCTTCTCCAACTTAGCTATTCTCATGCCAAAGAAGAAAATTGTGATGAGTTTATCTGTGACCATTGCCATAAAGAAAGACATCCCCATTTTCCTAGTGACCACTGTTTGGAAAGAGATTGCACATTTGTGGCTCACTGCTATTGTATGTTCCTCGAGGTATGTATGTCGTCGACTAACACTGTTTTCGTGTTCTTAGTTTTATTTCATGATCAAAAATATTGTAACTACAAAGAAATCATAGGAAAAGTTGCACCCTCACCTTTTGATTAATAATTTTTCATCTTCCCACTTTTTTAATTTCCCCCCAAGAAGATGCTTCCTACTGAACTTATTGAATGTATGAACTATAAGGAAGGTGCCATATCATTATTGTTAGTATAGATAGATAGTCATGCTTATTAAACAGAGTACTGTGCAACGAGTATTTATTAGGGTACTTACGTGTAGGTCCGAATAAATAGACTTATTGTTTAATAGGTCCTATGGAAAAAATTTGTCATAAAAAAATGTCATTAATTGCAAGTTTTAACGACAATTTATAAAAATCATGACAAAAAAAAAGTCACTAATTGCCAATATTTAGTGACATATATAAAAAATTGTCACAAAAAAATTTATTTTTAGCTACAATTTTAGCAAGACTTATTTTCAATAGGACTTTATGGGAATTAAGTCCAACTATTAGGACCTATTGATAGTTTACCTCTGCATTTTTTGCTTTTTTGTGCTTTTTTTAGATGGATTAATGTTATTTTTTACACCACTTTTAATATACCATTTTACGTGTCAAAATACTATTGCTATAATGGTCACAGTACTCATTTCCATTGGTATAACATTTTCTTTTCATGTTGATTATAAGAATTGTGACACTAATGAGATTCAAAGGCAATGGAACTAGGAGCTGGGATCTTAGCTTTGAGGAAAGGAAAATTAATGATTCTATAAATACATAACCAAACAAAGAAAAAACAAATAGCCTAATCTAAATGAAACAATCTATTCAAACTTTCATTGAGGGTGATCCTTTGAAAAGCCATCAGTTTTGAGTTTTGGAATACAGTTTTTGAGTTTTTTATTTTTCGTATTTGTGTGTGTTTTAGTAAAAATTTTCAATATTTTAATTAATATTTTTATTTTTTAGATGCACTTAATAAAATTTACTAAATTTAAAAAAATACAAAAAAAGAAAAAAGAAAAGAGAGAGTATATTTTTTTATTAATTTAATTTTTTTTTGTATCCCCTAACTCTGCTTTTCTCCTATTATGTAATGGTTTGTATATATAACCTCTCATTGTAAAGGAAATAGATACACAATTGATCAATAAATTTTTCCTTCTTCTCACTTTACATGGTATTAGAGCCAGTTTTCAACAAACCCTAGTCGTTTTTCCCTACTTATGACAAATATCATATTTGTTTCTCTTAATTTTCATCAGCAAAAGAAATGAAATTTTATTGATGACATTTGCATACATACATATGAGAATACATCAATAAAGAGGAGAGAGTGCAAAAAATATCAAAGTAGAACTTCTCAATCCCTGGTACCAAAAATCCTACGCAATCATCTGCTAGCACAAGCGTCAAGAGTTGGGAGTAACCAACAAGCAAAAAGAAGCAAACAAAGCAGCTGCTAAACAGGACATCTAAACCAGTAACTGGTCCCATGCCAGATCCTTGGTGTTATGGATGCCTAATCTGTTGCAAATTGAGGACCATATCTTGCACTGAGCACATAAATTCGCTGGAACTTGCTTTAATCCACAAGGCAACTCTTAATTTTATCAGTTCACACAACTCCTCCATCATGGCTTGCTTCCCATTGAACACACACTCATTCCTCATCTTCCAAGTAGAACATAAAATTGCCAATGGGATGGCATTCCAGATTATGTTTTCAAATTTCCTCCATTTAAAGCCTCTCCACCACCTCTCCATATTAAACATAAAGAATTCTATTATTTATAATTTTGTGCAATCTGAGATAGACTTGGCACACTCCCATCTTATAACTAATTGTGCGATGTGAAACTCTTTGTGAGTTCTGGTGTATATTTTGGAATCTTAATTCATCTACTAGAACATGTTCAAAAGGAAAGTGAACATGACTTTAAGACAACAACTTATTATGCCTCTAAAACTACAAGAAAAGTCACATTTGGCGACTAAAATTCTTCTTCCAATGTTTTATTATTATTTACTGTTAATTGATTGCTTGCTACTGCTTCTTATATGTTCTTGAGAAAATTAATACAAGTTTAAATATTTTTAGTGTCTAAATCCCAACACATAGTAAAAGCATCTTCAAGATCACATACTAGTATACTACTATTGTAATGCATATGCATGCAAAGAGGAGCATTGAGAAACAAATACAATCTGATTAGTTGTACAACTAATCTATTCTGCTCAAATCAGCTCATTTTTCATATTTTACAACGACCACACAATTTTACACTTAAAAGTAAACCAACACAATATCTAATTAGCAGCATACAATCTTTCTTTTTTTTTTCTAATTTTAGCATACACTATAAAGTACTTAGTCTAAAATTCTTCAGTGATGCTCTCAAGTCCGCGATCACTGCAGGTGCTAGAGGAAACGATACTAACACGACTTGTGGGGATCTGTATGAGCTGATGAGCCACGTCCTTGAATTCGAGTACACCTCCATCTTTACACTTTGATAGAAATTGTGTCGCTTCCTCTTTTGTCATCAAAATTTTAACCTTAATCCCTTCTCTCTCCTCAACACCGCGGCCATGACTACTCTGTCTCTCAAACTTTTTCCCATCTCCTTCTATTTTCGCTTCACCCTTGGCTATTTCCTTGAGCTTGCTTGGTGTTGGGGATGACTTCTTGTCCAACACATCTCTATATATGTAGTTAAACACTGCATCAAAGGTAATATGTATATGAGTGAAGAAGGAGTGCAAAAAACTCAACATTTTTAGGGAGAGAGAGAGAGAAAGAGAAGATGATGAAGCGTGAAGGCTGAGGATTGTAATTTGTACATATGCGGATAAGCTGAGTGGGGACTGTTGCAGAGAGCGCAAGGCAAATAACTATTGGCTAGGGCACTATTCATTGGTTTCACAAAATTGAGTCTATTTTATTTTTTTATTTTTTTTTAATCAAAAATTTTAATATTTAAAAAATATATATTTTGTACATTTAAAAAGTATAATATTTATAGAAATTTTTTTTAAAAAATTCATTAAATATAAAAAATATAAAAATTCAGTACATTTTCGTATTATTGTGTAATTATTGAATTTTACAAATATTTTATTTTTTAAGTGCATTTAAATTATGTGCAACTAGAAAATTAAAATTTTACTTAAAATATTAAAAAAATAACTAAAAATAAAAAATAAAAAATACAAAATTCAATTTTTTAAAAATCAATTAAAATTAAAGATGGTGATTCTGTCTCTATATTGACTCAAGTGGAATGTGAATGTGAAAAGTCTAGCCACCTGTCAAACAAAAATGACCCAGTCCCTAAGGAAAATTTAACAATAGTCTTGGATTACCTGTGATTACATTCTTTTATTAATTATTATTTATTATATTTTTTCATATTTCTCAATCTTTTAATATAAGTAATTAAATTATTTTTTCACTAATTATATTGCAAAGTACCACGTAACTACACTCTCATGTTACCAAATAATTACCCAGTCTTAAAAGCAGACAAAACTAACATCCAAAATAATAAAATCATTTTGTTACATATTTTTATTAAATTATTAATTTCTATACCAACTGCACATTTAAATATTGATTCCACACTTTTATAAGACGACATTCTTATGTGTTGAAGTAAAATAAAAAAATAAGAGAATAAGAAAATTATCTAGCGAGAATCTCTATGGTTTTCATAAACCGATAATACAAATACAATATATTATATATATATATTATATAGAAAGTGTACCAAATCAAGTGTTATTACATTCATCACGAATGGGACCAACGCTCACCAAAATGAATGTATTAAATGTTTTGTCAAACTGTAAGAAGTTATTTACAAATATTATGAGCATGGTATCAAACTAAATAATTATAGGACTCGTTTAGGAAGTTGGTTATTTTAATTAATTTTTTTATTTTTGACTATTTTAATTTGGTTAAAAAAATTATGTTTAGAAAGTTAGTTTATTTTATTTATTTATTTTTTTTAGTTGATTTGATGATTGTGACAGAAAAATTAAATTATTATGGTTTGAATGTAACATTTTATTTTATTAACTATTTTAACCAAACAAACAACTTGCCAAACATCCCATAATCTAATACAATTATCAAACTGGATAATTATATCTACAAGGAAAACAATCAACAAAGGACACGCACATTTTAGAATAGAATAAATATAATAATTAAATGGTTCATTATGAGATAAATGAATTCAACATAACAAAAAGTGTTCTTCAAACCAAGGTTGAATAATGTGTTTGTTTCATGATATCTACAAGGAAAACAATGAACAAAGGACAAGCACATTTTAGAATAGAATAAATATAATAATTAAATGGTTCATTATGAGATAAATGATTAAATGGTTCATTATGAGATAAATGAATTCAACATAACAAAAAGTGTTCTTCAAATCAAGGTTGGATAATGCGTTTATTTCATGGTAACTGACCACTTCAATTTTAATATTCTGTCTTAACTGTAGCAATTTCGGTTTCGATCATTCTTTCATGTTTTGCCACTTCGACTGGGCCAGTCGGGAATCGAGCTGCCTGGTCAGCTCACGGGAGTCCAAGGGGCAGCGCCCCTTGGCGGGTCCGAGGGCAGCGCCCTGGCGGGGTCGAGGGGCAGCTCCCCTGAAGCAAAAATACAAAATGCATTCGAAGTTGCTTATCTGCTTGAGCGGCCGTTTATGCGCTCAAGCGGAAAATGTTTGGTTCCAAAAATTTAACTTGTCTGCAAAAGTACTGGGAAGGTGTATTCGACGCTCGAGCGAGGCTTTCCACGCTCGAGCGGACTATGTTATATCAGTTTGTGAATCTGATATTTTAAATCACTTTTGTATATCTCTCTCTAAAAATATTTCCTCTCCCTTCTCTCTACTTTTCCCTACGCCAAATTGGATCAAAATCTTGATTTCTCAAGATCCATTAGAGTTCTGCCATAGGTTCTTCATCAAAGTTGGTTAACTTCTTGAGGGCTTCGTTGTGTGCGGTGAAGATCGAGTTTCGACACCGTTGATTTTGGGGGTTTCATCTCATTTCTTCTTCAAAACTTGAAGTAAGGATTGTCTTAGAGTTATATATATGTTTTTGCAAGATCTATATGATTTTCGAAATCATCTTTCGATAGCTTTAAAAATTGATTGTTGATTCAAGAAGTTGAGCGATTTTGAAAGTGGGTTTGTCTCTTGTTCTTTTAAAATGATCTTATGGGTTTTGATCTTCGTTGCATCTGAAGAAAAGATGATTTTGGAAAGTGCTTTCAAAAGATTTGAGTTATATAATTTTTGTGAGAAAACCTAAAATTTGGGGATTTTTTTTTAAGAGACTGAAAATCCATGAATGATATTGTTATATTTATTTTGTGTGTCAAAATAAATGGATGTTGGAAAATTCTTATTTATATTTATATAAATGATGAATTTCAGGGAATATGAGAATTATTGTTTCATTTTATAAATTGTTGTTCAAAACGTTGAGATAGTCTTGAAATGACTAATTGTTGAGGATACTGAGAAGAAGAAATTGTGTTATTCCTTGGATGATGAATTGGAATAAAAGTATTTATATTCATTTTGTGTTATTGGCATATCAATTCATTTAATTACATTAAACTTTGAAAGTTGATTTGAAAACTTGCATTGAGAAAAGAATGTGAGAAACAAGTTTTCATGAAATGGTTTTGGGGGGTACAATACGTTAGTAAGCTTGATAGGTGGTGTAGTGTGATGTAGATTGATATTGAATAAGTGGCCTGAGAGTTCGGGGTGAAAGACCGAAAACCATCGCGGATAGGTGTCGAGCACTTCCGGTTAATACCGGTTAAAAATGACAAATTGGTAATATTGTATAGTCTACTTGCAGACACCGACATAGGGAGAGTGTATTTACCACTCTTGAAATGAATTGTTAAGTTTTGAAGAATTGAAATTGCATGACATCATGAGCATGAGGGTTGCAAAGATGAAGATGTGATTTCTTTCAAAAGAGCATAGCATGGCATGTGCATTTCATCTTGAGACTTGTATAAAATGTATATACTTTGTAAGATTCCTACTGGGTTTTATACTCACTCTACGAGATTTGTGAGGAACAGATGTGGTGATGTACGCCTAACTAAAAGCGAGGAAGGTGTGTTGAGAGTACGAGACTTCATTTGCTATGACTTTGTGTGTAAGCCAAGGGTTGTATGTGTGTGGGTTTTGAATAACATTTTGTGTAACCAGGCTCAAGCCTTGGAAACTTGTAAACCCTTGAGGGTATTTATTTGTTTATTACTTGTGTTGGATTAATGTATTGTTACATGAAGAACTTGTATCATGAATGTAAGTTTGGAGATTTATTTGGTTTTCTTTGAAAGAGTCATGATGTTGTATTATCATTTAGGTTAGAAATTTGGGGCGTTACATTAACCAGTTGAGGTGATGACTTTAAATTCTAAATTGAAAGCTATGGAATAGTGGAGTTTTGAATGAGTTCGGTGGCAACTTAAATCTGATTTTTTTTCCTACTTGATTTCTTAATTTTTAGTTATTGAACAATAATGCTTTGTGTGGAGATCGTTTCTCTCCTTTTAAGGGTCTTCTTTATAGAGGGCTTGGATCCTTCATTTTACAGAAATGTTTATCTCTTTTTGAGATCTTATGATATTATTGTATCAGATTGACGTTTACACCCCCCCCCCCCTTAAAAAAAAAAACCTTTTTAATAAAAGACAAATTCTCAATTTTCACTTCCAAATAATTGATTAAGATAATGCAATGATGACCACACTACATTTTTACAGGGATGGCTTCTCTCCGGTTCCAAGTGAGACAGGAGAGGTGGTCCAATCTATTGGGCCCACTTTTGGGTCTCGTTTCGATAATTCGAATCGTTTACATTTTGAGAATTCGTCTAATACATCATTTTTACAAAAAATAAATCGATCAGATAACAATAATCATGTGTTCGGATCAATTTTGTATAAAAAAATGGATTGTGAGAAAATAAACGGTTTATACAAAACTAATCCAAATACGTAATTGTCGTTATCCGATCGAATTGATTTTTTGTAGGGATAATGTACTCGATGAACATTATATAAACGGTTAAGATAATCGAAATAGAACTCAAAAGTTGGCCTAATAGGCCAAACTAAAATGTCCAATCCGATTTGGGCTGGAGACCACCCTTACATTTTTCGTGTATTTATTATATTATTATATTATTATTATTATTATATTATTATATTATTATTATTAATTTGTATGTTTGTATGTACTCCTCCGTTTTGAAAAGTGTTACCTCTCTTTTATTTTCAAAACTACCTGTCTTTAGAACTTTGGCTAGGTTTAAGAAGATGGTTTGTGGCTATTTAGCCACAAAAAATAAAATAGGCTATTTTAGCCACAACAAACAAAACATCACATCCAACCCATAATAATTGGGAAATTCTATTTCCACACACTAAGTTTCCTTACTCCACGAATTTTTTCAGAATCACAATTTTATCTTTTAACAAAATTACCATCTCACCCACCATCATCTCACCGACACATCTCACAATTTCTCCATACACATCTCATCCACCACCATTTCACCAGTCACTTCACCGCCGGCCATCGCCGGCCATGCCCAAACCTCAACCATACACAGCATTTCCTTTCACTTTCGACACTCCTTCAATCCCTAACCTTCCCATTTCGTATAAACAGAGCTCTTTGCTTCTGGTAACAAATACTCAAAATTAATAACAATTGAGCTGCCAACTCTTCAAAATTAACAGTTGAAAATTTGTATGACTCCGTATCAATTAATTGTCTCTCGTTTGGTTCAACATTGAAGTCTTGCTCTAAAATCATCACAGTTTCTTCAATGTCCTCCTTGCTTCTAACAGTGATCCAATCTTCTTCTATAGCGACCCCGGTCTTTTCCCTTTTGATTATTGTATCCGGACTTATGTTCCGTAGATTCGTTGTTGTATTATTGTTGTTGTCATCCTTTAATTCTTTATTTTTGAGTTATGGGTTGAGTTGGGCAGGTTTGTTACAGGTTGGTTGGGTTGGAAACCAAGTGTTGCTGTCCAGATTTTTGGACCGTCGCTTGAGCGAGGAGTTGGTCGCTCGAGCGAGCTGTTGTTTTATTCTTCGCTCGAGCCAGGGTTTGGTCGCTCGAGCGAGGTCTGCGTCTGGGCTTAGGACCTGAGAGATGTGTTTCTTGGCTCGAGCGAGCATTTCTTCGCTCGAGCGAGCGAGGTGTATGTTTCGAGTTCGTCGCTCGAGCGAGCATTTCGTCGCTCGAGCGAGCTTCTGGGTTGCAGACCTGAAGTATCGAGTTTTTGGCTCGAGCGAGCTTTTCTTCGCTCGAGCGTGGATTTTTGTGTCTGGTCGCTCGAGCGACCATGTCTTCGCTCGAGCGAGCCTGTTCAGTTTAAATAGGCAGCAGCGGGTTTTTAATCAGTTTTCTATCTCTTTTGTTTCTAAACCCTAGGTCCGACCATTCTCTCTCCCAACTCACCTTCTCTCCTAGGTTTGATCTAGTTAGGGTATGTTTTTACCCTAGTTGCTTTACAAATAAGTTAGAGGAGAGTGAGAGCTTTCATTTAATCTGAGCAAGTTGGTTCGGAGCACTTTCAAGTTTTGGGCATCATCTTCACCTTCTCCTTTTTGAGTTATTTCTTCGAGGTAGGGATTTCCTACTCCATTTATACGTTTTAATCCTAAGTGGTGGTATTTGGTATGTGGGGGTAGGTTAGTAATTTTGGGAGAAACCTTAGGGTTTGTCATAGATTAATTTATATAATTAATTTAAAGGAAGATTGTGATATTGGGGTAAATTCATGAGATTGGAGAATTTAGTAGTTATTGTTGTATTTGGTAGTTTAAATACTTACCTTAGAGAATATTGAAATTATTGAAATTACATTTATTGTAATAGTTATTTCTTGCTTAGAAATAATTGTTTTGGGCTATCGGTGGAGGATAGCCATTGATTGTTGTAGACCTTGCATGCGGCTTAGGTATAACTGAAATTGAGTCAATTGTTTGACTGTTAAGTTAATACAGAACATTCGTGTATTAATTATGTGTTGTACATGGCAATTGTGTGTTTCATTGCATATGCATTTGGTTTGGAGGAGATAGGGGATGAACTCCACGGTTTAGGGGAAGATAGGGGATGTACCTCTAAACCGGACTTGTTGGGAGGAGATAGGGGATGGACTCCAGTAGCATCACTCATGTGTGTGCTTAATTATAATAGAAATATTTCTATTTGTTGTTGATATGATACATCACCACCATGTGTATCAGTTGGGAAGTATGGAAGTGAATTTGATTGTGATTGATATAATACCAACATGTGTATTCGTTATGTTAGGTTTAACTTGAATTGTTATTCCTGTTGAATTGGAAGTATTGTTAATAAAAGATGAAACCCCAGTTGAGTTATTTGGCCAGGTTCTGAGCCATAAATGGAAGGTGAATTATGCCATAGACATTGTGTCATAGGCAATGTAGACATTCGTGACATGAATTTGTAAATTGATTATCCGGTGTTAACCATGTATCAGATGCTACTGCTTTAGTTAATTCATATGCTTGGTTTAGTGTTTCTCTACTGGGCTGTGGCTCACCCTATATGGGAACTTCATTTTCAGGTTCAGGTGTTCATTACCTCCAAGGACTTAGCTTGTGAGGATTTGGACTCGGAGATTCGTCTTTTTATTTATTTGTTTTTATTTGATACATGTAAACATTCAAGCCTAGGGCTTTATTTGTATTGAGTTAGAACTCTTATTTCTTTGTGTCCAAGTGTTGGCTTGGCAAGATGTAAGCCCGTAGGGCATTTATTTTGATGTTACATGTAATGCTTTTATTTAGTAATACTCTGATGGATAATAGAATGTTTCGTTTTCTATTAATGCATGTTAATCTTATATAATATGGGTTTTATTTTGAGGGCGTTACAACTTGGTATCAGAGCGTACCGGGTTCGAATACCTTGGGTACGTGGGAAGTGATTAGTATCACAAGGGGTTCGTCTCGTTTGATAGAGACTTAGTGTAATGATTACATGCTTATATGATAACATGTTTATGTGATTATGTGGGTATGGAATGTAGTTCCTAGGATGTTGATTGGACCCTTGAGTTTCTTGTAGTCTTGTTGGAAAGGCACTTGATCACTGCTGCTTCCAACCGGAACTATAGTAACGCTTTGGGACTATCATTATCCGGG
This sequence comes from Camellia japonica, assembly GCA_030407325.1. Lineage (NCBI taxonomy): Eukaryota > Viridiplantae > Streptophyta > Magnoliopsida > Ericales > Theaceae > Camellia > Camellia japonica. The sequence continues at coordinate 64,816,324 of JAPPVO010000013.1, read as the reverse complement.
AATGAAATTCGTAGGTGCTTATGTGATTATGTGCTTACGTGGAGTGAATTATTATTGTCCAATGCATTAGGACTCGAGAGTTTCAGTTTTAGCCCATTTATTAGGGTGCTAACTTTCCTTGTCACCTTTATTTGGATGTCAGGGCGAGGAAGTTTTGATTTCCCTTCTTCCGCTCGGGAAGAATTGAGAAAACAGTTTGTGGGGTTACGCCAAGGTCCTACACCTTTGGCACAGTTTGAAGCGTGGTTTGCTAACTTGTCAATGTTTGCTCCAGAGTTGGTGGAGACGGAGAATTACGTTGTTCGGAGTTTGAGAGTAAGCTGTGTGACGACATCCGTGTAAGGATTGCGGGTTCTTGGCATAGGAGTTATAGTGTGCTTGTTAAGGCTGCGACTCATGTGGAGGCAGCGGTACTAGCTATGGGGCAGAATAGGGAGAAGGCCATCTCGGCGACTCCTGTGATTCAGAGTGTTGGTAGGCCTTCTAGAGACAGAAGGGTTTTAATCCGCAACAATTTCAGAGAGCTTGGTCTGGCTCCACTTTTCCAGTGCCTAGTCTAGATTCGAGTAAGGATGAACGAGAGGTTGTCACTTGTTTCAAATGTGGTCTGCTGGGCCACAAGGTTTCGGTTTGCCCACAGAGGAAGAGGGCTAGATTGGCAGTTCGACTAGTAGTAGCACCACCAGAATCTTTTGGCCAACCGGGTTTTGGGCCAATCAAATGCTCAGTGGGGAGGCAGTTGTTGGGGTCTTCATCAGCCCAGACTTTGAACCAGTCTCATGCTCAGGCACCGCCTACTTGTTGGGTGTGTAATCAGCCAGGTCATATTCGACGTTTCTGTACTCAGCCAGGGGCTTCTTTAGGGGTTTTGCAACCTAGCCAGGCTCAGTTTCATTCGACTGGGCAGGAACAGTATTGTTTTGGGGGACTAGCAGGCCAGATTTCGAGGGCTTCAGTAGAGTCGAGTTCCAAAGCTCCAGTTGGGGAAGTTTGTAGTTGTTCCAGGTGTGGACAGAGGGGTCACGTCAGTAGTTCTTGTCCGTGGCTAGTAAGCTCGTAGGTTATCTTGTGTTTGGGGATGACCAACTTTGACGGTCCAGCGAGGGACAGTAGTAGTGGTAATATCGATGGGATGATTTTGTTTTGACTGATACGTTTGTAATCAGTGAATAATTGTTTTATGATCATTGGGTTATGTTGTGTAACCAATGTGTTTTAGGAATGTTGAAACATCTGAACTGTTTGGTTATTTATATATATATATGTATATATGCTTTGTTTGTTATTTTCCCTGGATCGCGTGAATTGGAGCATGTTATAGCTCTATGGTGTTATTAATGTAGTAAGTTGCTGTAAGACCATAAAATTTTGGGGCGAGAACTGTTTTACTTGTTAATGTGTGGAATTTTAGGGCTGTTACCCATTTAAAATTTTGTGCGTGGTATAGATTTTGGTCTATTGTCGGGTGAACTTGAGAGGATGTGAAGTGTTTGATTAATACTAGTTGTAGTATGTATTTAATATGGTGTCCTGCGGGGGCACAACGCATAATTTTGTTAGGGTTGGACTTGTACCTTCGTGGTAGGTAGCCTTGCCGAGATTACATGTGTATTGGTGGGCCGTTTTGAGTGAGGGAATGTTAGCCCCTATATAAGGTAGTAGTATGTTGTGAGTAGCTGGTACTATATCTTGGGCAGTAGTATAATGGGTGTTTCCTAAGTTTTCAGATTCCTTTATATGGATCGAAGGTGATCAATTCGTGCATTAGCATTAGCTAGTGGTCTGGCACGTAGATTGAGTGTCTTGGTTGTACTCTCGGGGTAAGTGGCAGATAAGAGTCGACATATAAGATAGACCCTAAAGGTTGTTGGTGGTTGAAGGTACTATGTTAGCGTGTGTGTTCGGTATGAACGGCTATTTGGTAATGTTGAATGTCACGGTGTAGCAAACCCGGTCCGTTAACTCAATACGAGGGAAGGGGTAGGTATATTTGGTTACTTCAAGTGCAGTCGAGGTGGTGAGTGAAATCTCTAAATGAGGGAGTTTTACGCAAGTGCGATGCATGTTAGTGTGTGGTTGGTATGTTGTGTCTGATTGATGGCTAGAATAAGAGTCTGAAATATCTATTTTCATAGAAAGACTTGAATTTGAGGCAGAGGAGGTGGATGGAGTTCATAGAAGATTATGACTTTGGGTTGCATTATCATCCGAGGAAGGCCAATGTGGTGGCCGATGTCCTTAGCAGGAAATCTGTTGGTGACGTAGCTAGTATAGCCATCCGAGAGTGGGAGATGTGGGGTGCACTTGGAGAGTTTGATTTGCTTCTGGGCGAATCCGTTGAGGCTGCGGCCTTGTTTTCTGTTGTTGCGCAGCCTACACTTGTGACTCGAGTGTTAGAGGCTCAAGGGGGTGACCTTGAGGTAGAATCCCTCCGAGAGAAGATCTCCCATGGGAAGGTTGAGAAGGGTTTGACGGTGTATCCCGACTTGAGTGTGAGATACCGAGACCGTCTGTTGTGTCAGAGTCTTGCCGAGAGGAGGTACTCCGAGAATTTCATCATTCGCGCCTTGCGGTGCATCCAGGAGGTACTAAGATGTATCGGGATTTGGGTCGCCAGTTTTGGTGGCAGGGTATGAAGAGAGATGTGGCAGCTTTTGTGTCAAGGTGCCTTACTTGTCAGCAAGTGAAGGCCGAGCATCAGAGGCCAGCGGGTTTGTTGCAACCCTTGCCTATTGCCGAGTGGAAGTGGGAGCATGTCACTATGGACTTTGTTGTAGGTCTTCCGAGGACTCAGCGGGGTAGTGACGCTATTTGGGTGGTAGTAGATCGATTGACTAAGTCGGCGCACTTTATTCCTATGCGCGTTAGAGATTCGGTAGATCATCTTGCCGACCTATATATTCGGAACATAGTGAGGTTGCACGGGGTCCCAGTGACGATTGTCTCTGATAGGGACCCATTTTACGGCTAGGTTGTGGCAGAGTGCCTTAGGCACTAAGTTGACCTTTAGCACGGCTTATCATCCTCAGACTGACGGGCAGTCCGAGCGTACTATTCAGATCCTTGAGGATATGCTTCGGGTGTGTGTTCTTGATTTCAGTGGGTCGTGGGAGAGGCACTTGCCATTAGTGGAGTTTGCCTATAACAACAGTTTCCAGTCCAGTGTCGGAATGGCACCGTTTGAGGCCTTGTATGGCCGACCGTGTAGATCTCCTATTTGTTGGGCCGAGGTGGGTGATGCACCTTTGTTGGGTCCGGAGTTGGTGAGGGAAACGACGGAGAAAGTTGAGCTTATCCGTAAGAGGCTTGTTACAGCACAGAGTCGTCAGAAATCTTATGCCGACCGTAGGAGGAGACCTTTGGTATTCGAGGTGGGTGAGCATGTCTTTTTGAAGATATCACCTAGGCGGGGTTTAATGAGGTTTGGGAAGAGCGGGAAGTTGTCCTCTCGGTTTATAGGGCCTTTTGAGATCCTTGAGAGGATTGGCGAGGCTGCCTATCGTTTAGCTTTGCCACCGCAGTTATCCAGAGTTCATGACGTGTTTCATGTGAGTATGCTTCGGAAGTATGAGCCGATCCATCGCATGTACTGGATTGGACTGACTTAGTTGTTGATGAGGATGTCTCGTATGAGGAGAGACCGGTTCGGGTCTTGGATAGGCGGGATCAAGTTTTGCGAGGCAAAACCATTCCTTTGGTGAAAGTTTTGTGGAAACATCACGGAGTGGAGGAAGCCACTTGGGAACGTGAGTTGGAAGTCCGTGAGAAATATCCGAATATGTTTATTGAGTTGTAATCTTGTATTTAGATTATATAATATTGTTCAACTTAAGAGCTTTATATATATGTCTTAACTTGGAAAACATTGAGAATGTTTTGGGTTTAATGTTAACATTTGCACTTGCCTTTTTATGGAAGTGGGGTATAACAATTATATATTGAATGTGTTGTTTATATCATGAACTTGAATAATGATATGGAAATTGTTAACAAAGGAATAATGCATAATATTGATGCAAGTTGAATATATGTTGATTTATACATAGTGTGAGATGCCTCTTGATAAGAGATGAAGTGACCGGTATTGGGTCAAGTTGTTGTTTATTGTTTTATAATATCATTGGGAATTGAGAAAACTTGTTTTTACAAACTCATGCTTAATTTCGGGGACGAAATTCTTTTAAGGGGGGGAGGTTATAGCGACCCCGGTCTTTTCCCTTTTGATTATTGTATCCGGACTTATGTTCCGTAGATTCCGTTGTTGTATTATTGTTGTTGTCATCCTTTAATTCTTTATTTTTGAGTTATGGGTTGAGTTGGGCAGGTTTGTTACAGGTTGGTTGGGTTGGAAACCAAGTGTTGCTGTCCAGATTTTTGGACCGTCGCTCGAGCGAGGAGTTGGTCGCTCGAGCGAGCTGTTGTTTTATTCTTCGCTCGAGCCAGGGTTTGGTCGCTCGAGCGAGAGTCTGCGTCTGGGCTTAGGACCTGAGAGATGTGTTTCTTGGCTCGAGCGAGCATTTCTTCGCTCGAGCGAGCGAGGTGTATGTTTTCGAGTTCGTCGCTCGAGCGAGCATTTCGTCGCTCGAGCGAGCTTCTGGGTTGCAGACCTGAAGCATCGAGTTTTTGGCTCGAGCGAGCTTTTCTTCGCTCGAGCGTGGATTTTTGTGTCTGGTCGCTCGAGCGACCATGTCTTCGCTCGAGCGAGCCTGTTCAGTTTAAATAGGCAGCAGCGGGTTTTTTAATCAGTTTTCTATCTCTTTTTGTTTCTAAACCCTAGGTCCGACCATTCTCTCTCCCAACTCACCTTCTCTCCTAGGTTTGATCTAGTTAGGGTATGTTTTTACCCTAGTTGCTTTACAAATAAGTTAGAGGAGAGTGAGGGCTTTCATTTAATCTGAGCAATTGTTGGTTCGGAGCACTTTCAAGTTTTGGGCATCATCTTCACCTTCTCCTTTTTGAGTTATTTCTTCGAGGTAGGGATTTCCTACTCCATTTATACGTTTTAATCCTAAGTGGTGGTATTTTGGTATGTGGGGGTAGGTTAGTAATTTTGGGAGAAACCTTAGGGTTTTGTCATAGATTAATTTATATAATTAATTTAAAGGAAGATTGTGATATTGGGGTAAATTCATGAGATTGGAGAATTTAGTAGTTTATTGTTGTATTTGGTAGTTTAAATACTTACCTTAGAGAATATTGAAATTATTGAAATTACATTTATTGTAATAGTTATTTCTTGCTTAGAAATAATTGTTTTGGGCTATCGGTGGAGGATAGCCATTGATTGTTGTAGACCTTGCATGCGGCTTAGGTATAACTGAAATTGAGTCAATTGTTTGACTGTTAAGTTAATACAGAACATTCGTGTATTAATTATGTGTTGTACATGGCAATTGTGTGTTTCATTGCATATGCATTTGGTTTGGAGGAGATAGGGGATGAACTCCACGGTTTAGGGGAAGATAGGGGATGTACCTCTAAACCGGACTTGTTGGGAGGAGATAAGGGATGGACTCCAGTAGCATCACTCATGTGTGTGCTTAATTATAATAGAAATATTTCTATTTGTTGTTGATATGATACATCACCACCATGTGTATCAGTTGGGAAGTATGGAAGTGAATTTGATTGTGATTGATATAATACCAACATGTGTATTCGTTATGTTAGGTTTAACTTGAATTGTTATTCCTGTTGAACTGGAAGTATTGTTAATAAAAGATGAAACCCCAGTTGAGTTATTTGGCCAGGTTCTGAGCCATAAATGGAAGGTGAATTATGCCATAGACATTGTGTCATAGGCAATGTAGACATTCGTCGTGACATGAATTTGTAAATTGATTATCCGGTGTTAACCATGTATCAGATGCTACTGCTTTAGTTAATACATATGCTTGGTTTAGTGTTTCTCTACTGGGCTGTGGCTCACCCTATATGGGAACTTCATTTTCAGGTTCAGGTGGTTCATTACCTCCAAGGACTTAGCTTGTGAGGATTTGGACTCGGAGATTCGTCTTTTTATTTATTTGTTTTTATTTGATACATGTAAACATTCAAGCCTAGGGCTTTATTTGTATTGAGTTAGAACTCTTATTTCTTTGTGTCCAAGTGTTGGCTTGGCAAGATGTAAGCCCGTAGGGCATTTATTTTGATGTTACATGTAATGCTTTTATTTAGTAATACTCTGATGGATAATAGAATGTTTCGTTTTCTATTAATGCATGTTAATCTTATATAATATGGGTTTTATTTTGAGGGCGTTACATCTTCCCAACTCCAATTAGGCAAATTTGAACTATCTCCAATCAAATTTCGGATTCTCTCTGTCGGAAAATTTGAAGATGAACCGATGTGGGTCAGATTCCGGTGAGCTTCCGATATCTCCACTAAATCTCAAACACCTTGATCTAACACAGTCATTGGAGAATTATGAGTAAATTCTTCATCTACTTTAGGAGAATTCGATTCCAGATCATCAAGAAATGGTGACGAACAAGCTCTTTACCTGTCCATCTCTCTTTGGAATCTCTTACTGTTAAAAAGTATTTAGATTGAAAAGTGAGCTGATGCAAGTTTGCAACATGGCCAAAAAAAAAAAGATTGAAAAGTGAATTGGAATCCAACTTTATTTTGGATTACTGACATCTTGAATTCCCCTCGAGCAGTAATGTAATACTATATTCTAAGGTATAGAACAACAAGCAAACTTAAGTAAAAAAGAATTTTTAGAATCTTATAAAACATGATTTAATAGCGGTGCGGGTCGGTGCGGTTTGGAAGAAAAATAGAAATCGGCGGATTGATAAAAGTGTCACTAGAATTTGCCATTTTTCTTTCCAAAAACCGGCAGTTCGATTGACAAGTAATAACGAATTTGCCTTGGCGGTGAGGCTCGGTGCGATTTTGACGGTTTTGACGGTTTCGGCGGTATTATGCACACTCCTGGCTAGGACACTATTCATTAGTTTCACAAAATTGAGTCTATTTTATTTTTTATTATATTTTGTTTTTAATCAAAAATTTTAATATTTAAAAAAATATATATTTTGTAGATTTAAAAAGTATAATATTTATAGAAAAAGTTTTTAAAAATTCATCAAATATAAAAAATATAAAAATTCAATATATTTTCGTATTATTGTATATTTATTGAATTTTATAAATATTTTATTTTTTAAGTGTATTTAAATTATGTGCAACTAAAAAATAAAAAAATTACTTAAAATATTAAAAAAAATAACTAAAAATAAAAAATAAAAATTTAATTTTTTAAAAATCAGTTAAAATCAAAGGTGGTGATTCTGTCTCTATATTCTGAGGCACTACCTATCATGAATTTATTATTGACTCAGGTGGAATGTGGATGTGAAAAGTATAGCCACCTGTCAAACATAAATGACCCAGTCCCCAAGGAAAATTTAACAATAGTCTCGGATTAGCTGTGATTATATTCCTTTATTAATCATTATTTATTATATTTTTTTATAATTTTTAATCTTTTAATATAAGTAATTAAATTATTTTTTTATTAATTATATTGCAGAGTACCACGTAACTATATTCTCATATTACCAAATAATTACCCAATCTTAAAAGCAGACAAAACTAACATCCAAAATAATAAAATCATTTTGTTACATATTTTTATTAAATTATTAATTTCTATACCAACTGCACATTTAAATATTGATTCCACACTTTTATAAGACAACATTCTCATGTGTTGAAGTAAAATAAAAAAATAAAAATAAGAAAATTATCTGGCGAGAATCTCTATGGTTTTCATGAACCGATAATACAAATACAAAAAAAAAATATATATATATATATATATCTAGAAAGTGTACCAAATAAGTATCACGAATGGGACCACCGCTTCACCAAAATGAATGTATTAAATGTTTTGTCTAAACGAATGTATTTTGACTATTTTAATTAATTAATTTTTAATTATTTTTAATATATATATATCTAGAAAGTGTATCAAACAAGTATCACGAATAGGACCAACGCTTCACCAAAATGAATGTATTAAATGTTTTGTCAAAATGAATGTATTTTGACTATTTTAATTAATTAATTTTTAATTAATTTTAATATATATATATATATATATCTAGAAAGTGTACCAAATAAGTATCACGAATGGGACCAACGCTTCACCAAAATGAATGTATTAAATGTTTTGTCAAACTGTAAGAAGTTATTTATTCTAATTAATTTTTTTATTTAGGATGTTGGTTATTTTAATTATAGAACTCGTTTAGGATGTTGGTTAATTATAGAACTCGTTTAGGATGTTGGTTATTTTAATTAATTTTTTTATTTTTGACTATTTTAGTTAGGTTAAAAAAATTATGTTTAGAAAGTTAGTTTTTTTTAATTAATTTTAATATATATATATATATATATATATCTAGAAAGTGTACCAAATAAGTATCACGAATGGGACCAACGTTTCACCAAAATGAATGTATTAAATGTTTTGTCAAAATGAATGTATTTTGACTATTTTAATTAATTAATTTTAATATATATATATATATATATATCTAGAAAGTGTACCAAATAAGTATCACGAATGGGACCAACGCTTCACCAAAATGAATGTATTAAATGTTTTGTCAAACTGTAAGAAGTTATTTATTCTAATTAATTTTTTTATTTAGGATGTTGGTTAATTATAGAACTCGTTTAGGATGTTGGTTATTTTAATTAATTTTTTTATTTTTGACTATTTTAATTTGGTTAAAAAAATTATGTTTAGAAAGTTAGTTTTTTTAATTAATTTTAATATATATATATATATATATATATCTAGAAAGTGTACCAAATAAGTATCACGAATGGGACCAACGCTTCACCAAAATGAATGTATTAAATGTTTTGTCAAAATGAATGTATTTTGACTATTTTAATTAATTAATTTTTAATTAATTTTAATATATATATATATATATATATATATATCTAGAAAGTGTACCAAATAAGTATCACGAATGGGACCAACGCTTCACTAAAATGAATGTATTAAATGTTTTGTCAAACTGTAAGAAGTTATTTATTCTAATTAATATTTTTATTTAAGATGTTGGTTATTTTAATTATAGAACTCGTTTAGGATGTTGGTTAATTATAGAACTCGTTTAGGATGTTGGTTATTTTAATTAATTTTTTTATTTTTGACTACTTTAGTTTGGTTAAAAAAATTATGTTTAGAAAGTTAGTTTTTTTAATTAATTTTAATATATATATATATATATATATCTAGAAAGTGTACCAAATAAGTATCACGAATGGGACCAACGCTTCACCAAAATGAATGTATTAAATGTTTTGTCAAAATGAATGTATTTTGACTATTTTAATTAATTAATTTTAATATATATATATATATCTCGAAAGTGTACCAAATAAGTATCACGAATGGGACCAACGCTTCACTAAAATGAATGTATTAAATGTTTTGTCAAACTGTAAGAAGTTATTTATTCTAATTAATTTTTTTATTTAGGATGTTGGTTATTTTAATTATAGAACTCGTTTAGGATGTTGGTTAATTATAGAACTTGTTTAGGATGTTGGTTATTTTAATTAATTTTTTATTTTTGACTATTTTAGTTTGGTTAAAAAATTATGTTTAGAAAGTTAGTTTTTTTTTTTTTTTTTTAATAGTTGATTTGATGATTGTGACAGAAAAAAATTAAATTATTATGGTTTGAATGTGATATTTTATTTTATTGACTATTTTAATCTATTTTATTTTTATTAACTATTTTAACCAAAAAAAAAAACTTGCCAAACACCCCATAATCTAATACAATTATCAAACTGGATAATTATATCTACAAGGAAAACAATCAACAAAGGGCAAGCACATTTTTTAATAGAATAAATATAATAATTAAATAGTTCATTATGAGATAAATGAATTCAACGTAACAAAAAATATTCTTCAAACCAAGGTTGAATAATGCGTTTGTTTCATGATATCTACAAGGAAAACAATCAACAAAGGACAAGCACATTTTTGAATAGAATAAATATAATAATTAAATGGTTCATTATGAGATAAATGAATTCAACATAATAAAAAGGAGTCCGGATCCTCTCCAACCAAACCCTCCAGCCTTTCCTCCTGTCAAGGGCCAGGATTTGGCCACGTCACCAGGGCCAAAACCTACGGCTCAGATCAAGTTTGGTTTTAAAAAAACAAAAATTGAATTGTTTTTCATTCAACACAGCAGCAGAACTTCTCTCATTTTCACTTTTTCCCTCCCTTTTCGAAGCTCTGGTGAACGACGATTGGTTCGAAGCTCTGGTTAATGACGATCGGCGGCGAATCCAAGTTAGCAACAAACATCGACGGTCTCTCCCTCTCTCCCTCTGTCTTACTCCGAAGATTTGAGCCGCGATTTGAGCCGCTTGTCTCTCCCTCTCTCCCTCTGTCTAAGAGTTGCTCCCATGTGAGATTCCAAAGAGAGATGGACAGGTAAAGAGCTTGTTCGTCACCCATTTCTTGATGATCTGGAATCGAATTCTCCTAAAGTAGATGAAGAATTTACTCATAATTCTCCAATGACTGTGTTAGATCAAGGTGTTTGAGATTTAGTGGAGATATCGGAAGCTCACCGGAATCTGACCCACATCGGTTCATCTTCAAATTTTCCGACAGAGAGAATCCGAATTTGATTGGAGATAGTTCAAATTTGCCTAATTGGAGTTGGGAAGATGTAACGCCCTCAAAATAAAACCCATATTATATAAGATTAACATGCATTAATAGAAAACGAAACATTCTATTATCCATCAGAGTATTACTAAATAAAAGCATTACATGTAACATCAAAATAAATGCCCTACGGGCTTACATCTTGCCAAGCCAACACTTGGACACAAAGAAATAAGAGTTCTAACTCAATACAAATAAAGCCCTAGGCTTGAATGTTTACATGTATCAAATAAAAACAAATAAATAAAAAGACGAATCTCCGAGTCCAAATCCTCACAAGCTAAGTCCTTGGAGGTAATGAACCACCTGAACCTGAAAATGAAGTTCCCATATAGGGTGAGCCACAGCCCAGTAGAGAAAACTAAACCAAGCATATGAATTAACTAAAGCAGTAGCATCTGATACATGGTTAACACCGGATAATCAATTTACAAATTCATGCACGAATGTCTACATTGCCTATGACACAATGTCTATGGCATAATTCACCTTCCATTTATGGCTCAGAACCTGGCCAAATAACTCAACTGGGGTTTCATCTTTTATTAACAATACTTCCATTCAACAGGAATAACAATTCAAGTTAAACCTAACATAACGAATACACATGTTGGTATTATATCAATCACAATCAAATTCACTTCCATACTTCCCAACTGATACACATGGTGGTGATGTATCATATCAACAACAAATAGAAATATTTCTATTATAATTAAGCACACACATAAGTGATGCTACTGGAGTCCATCCCTATCTCCTCCCAACAAGTCCGGTTTAGAGGTCATCCCCTATCTTCCCCTAAACCGTGGAGTTCATCCCCTATCTCCTCCAAACCAAATGCATATGCAATGAAACACAACAATTGCCATTACAACACATAATTAATACACGAATGTTCTGTATTAACTTAACAGTCAAACAATTGACTCAATTTCAGTTATACCTAAGCCGCATGCAAGGTCTACAACAATCAATGGCTATCCTCCACCGATAGCCCAAAACAATTATTTCTAAGCAAGAAATAACTATTACAATAAATGTAATTTCAATAATTTCAATATTCTCTAAGGTAAGTATTTAAACTACCAAATACAACAATAAACACTAAATTCCCCAATCTCATGAATTTACCCCAATATCACAATCTTCCTTTAAATTAATTATATAAATTAATCTATGACAAAACCCTAAGGTTTCTCCCAAAATTACAAACCTACCCCCACATACCAAAATACCACCACTTAGGATTAAACGTATAAATGGAGTAGGAAATCCCTACCTCGAAGAAATAACTCAAAAAGGAGAAGTGAAGATGATGCCCAAAACTTGAAAGTGCTCCAAACCAACAATTGCTCAGATTAAATGAAAGCCCTCACTCTCCTCTAACTTATTTGTAAAGCAACTAGGGTAAAAACAACCCTAACTAGATCAAACCTAGGAGAGAAGGTGAGTTGGGAGAGAGAATGGTCGGACCTAGGGTTTAGAAACAAAAAGAGATAGAAAACTGATTAAAAAACCCGCTGCTGCCTATTTAAACTGAACAGGCTCGCTCGAGCAAGACATGGTCGCTCGAGCGACCAGACACAAAAATCCACGCTCGAGCGAAGAAAAGCTCGCTCGAGCCAAAAACTCGATGCTTCAGGTCTGCAACCCAGAAGCTCGCTCGAGCGACGAAATGCTCGCTCGAGCGACGAACTCGAAAACATACACCTCGCTCGCTCGAGCGAAGAAATGCTCGCTCGAGCCAAGAAACACATCTCTCAGGTCCTAAGCCCAGACGCAGACTCTCGCTCGAGCGACCAAACCCTGGCTCGAGCGAAGAAAAAAACAACAGCTCGCTCGAGCGACCAACTCCTCGCTCGAGCGACGGTCCAAAAATCTGGACAGCAACACTTGGTTTCCAACCCAACCAACCTGTAACAAACCTGCCCAACTCAACCCATAACTCAAAAATAAGAATTAAAGGAGACAACAACAATAATACAACAAGGAATCTACGGAACATAAGTCCGGATACAATAATCAAAAGGGAAAAGACCGGGGTCGCTATAACCTCCCCCCCTTAAAAGAATTTCGTCCCCGAAATTAAGCATGAGTTTGTAAAAACAAGTTTTCTCAATTCCCAATGATATTATAAAACAATAAACAACAACTTGACCCAATACCGGTCACTTCATCTCTTATCAAGAGGCATCTCACATATGTATAAATCAACATATATTCAACTTGCATCAATATTATGCATTATTCCTTTCAATGTTAACAATTTCCATATCATTATTCAAGTTCATGATATAAACAACACATTCAATATATAATGTTATACCCCACTTCCATAAAAAGGCAAGTGCAAATGTTAACATTAAACCCAAAACATTCTCAATGTTTTCCAAGTTAAGACATATATATAAAGCTCTTAAGTTGAACAATATTATATAATCTAAATACAAGATTACAACTCAATAAACATATCCGGATATTTCTCACGGACTTCCAACTCACGTTCCCAAGTGGCTTCCTCCACTCCGTGATGTTTCCACAAAACTTTCACCAAAGGATGGTTTTGCCTCGCAAAACTTGATCCCGCCTATCCAAGACCCGAACCGGTCTCTCCTCATACGAGACATCCTCATCAACAACTAAGTCAGTCCAATCCAGTACATGCGATGGATCCGGCTCATACTTCCGAAGCATACTCACATGAAACACGTCATGAACTCGGATAACTGCGGTGGCAAAGCTAAACGATAGGCAGCCTCGCCAATCCTCTCAAGGATCTCAAAAGGCCCTATAAACCGAGGGACAACTTCCCGCTCTTCCCAAACCTCATTAAACCCCGCCTAGGTGATATCTTCAAAAAGACATGTCACCCACCTCGAATACCAAAGGTCTCCTCCTACGGTCGGCATAAGATTTCTGACGACTCTGTGCTGTAACAAGCCTCTTACGGATAAGCTCAACTTTCTCCGTCGTTTCCCTCACCAACTCCGGACCCAACAAAGGTGCATCACCCACCTCGGCCCAACAAATAGGAGATCTACACGGTCGGCCATACAAGGCCTCAAACGGTGCCATCCGAACTGACTGGAAACTGTTGTTTAGGCAAACTCCACTAATGGCAAGTGCCTCTCCCACGACCCACTGAAATCAAGAACACAACCCCGAAGCATATCCTCAAGGATCTGAATAGTACGCTCGGACTGCCCGTCAGTCTGAGGATGATAAGCCGTGCTAAAGGTCAACTTAGTGCCTAAGGCACTCTGCCACAACCTAGCCGTAAAATGAGGGTCCCTATCGAGACAATCGTCACTGGGACCCCGTGCAACCTCACTATGTTCCGAATATATAGGTCGGCAAGATGATCTACCGAATCTCTAACGCGCATAGGAATAAAGTGCGCCGACTTAGTCAATCGATCTACTACCACCCAAATAGCGTCACTACCCCGCTGAGTCCTCGGAAGACCTACAACAAAGTCCATAGTGACATGCTCCCACTTCCACTCGGCAATAGGCAAGGGTTGCAACAAACCCGCTGGCCTCTGATGCTCGGCCTTCACTTGCTGACAAGTAAGGCACCTTGACACAAAAGCTGCCACATCTCTCTTCATACCCTGCCACCAAAACTGGCGACCCAAATCCCGATACATCTTAGTACCTCCTGGATGCACCGCAAGGCGCGAATGATGAATTCTCGGAGTACCTCCTCTCGGCAAGACTCTGACACAACAGACGGTCTCGGTATCTCACACTCAAGTCGGGATACACCGTCAAACCCTTCTCAACCTTCCCATGGGAGATCTTCTCTCGGAGGGATTCTACCTCAAGGTCACCCCCTTGAGCCTCTAACACTCGAGTCACAAGTGTAGGCTGCGCAACAACAGAAAACAAGGCCGCAGCCTCAACGGATTCGCCCAGAAGCAAATCAAACTCTCCAAGTGCACCCCACATCTCCCACTCTCGGATGGCTATACTAGCTACGTCACCAACAGATTTCCTGCTAAGGACATCGGCCACCACATTGGCCTTCCTCGGATGATAATGCAACCCAAAGTCATAATCTTCTATGAACTCCATCCACCTCCTCTGCCTCAAATTCAAGTCTTTCTATGAAAATAGATATTTCAGACTCTTATTCTAGCCATCAATCAGACACAACATACCAACCACACACTAACATGCATCGCACTTGCGTAAAACTCCCTCATTTAGAGATTTCACTCACCACCTCGACTGCACTTGAAGTAACCAAATATACCTACCCCTTCCCTCGTATTGAGTTAACGGACCGGGTTTGCTACACCGTGACATTCAACATTACCAAATAGCCGTTCATACCGAACACACACGCTAACATAGTACCTTCAACCACCAACAACCTTTAGGGTCTATCTTATATGTCGACTCTTATCTGCCACTTACCCCGAGAGTACAACCAAGACACTCAATCTACGTGCCAGACCACTAGCTAATGCTAATGCACGAATTGATCACCTTCGATCCATATAAAGGAATCTGAAAACTTAGGAAACACCCATTATACTACTGCCCAAGATATAGTACCAGCTACTCACAACATACTACTA